>OY735220.1:4747673-4815173 GCA_963457665.1 Thysanoteuthis rhombus | reverse complement strand
AGGTTGATTAATGAATAAATTACGTCTCTAGCCTTCGTTGGGCGGTGATCAATAAAATATCTGAACTTGAAAAAAAAAACAAGCAGGCACAAAATAAAGGATTTGTTTTGCATCAACGTTTACTGTAAATTGAACTCCCTTCATTGATAACCTTTCGGGACGGGTATTTGAAAATAACTGAAGACATGAAGAGTAAATGTTTCAATTTTTAGCCCTCTGGCTCCATTGCCAAACCGAATCAAAAACTATTCTGCCAGTTCTATTGGCAGTTCTGGCAGACGGTCTCTAATAAACGTAATGTTCGATAAACAAGCGAAAAAAATCTACCAACCTACTCGCAGCCACCTCTACAATTGATCAAATGAGAAAGCAATAAATTTTGAATGCTAAAACGCTGCGCGAACAGGCCTCCTGGCAAAAAACTCTAGCTAGGAGACCACTTAGAAGAATACTGAATGGGTTTCCCCATCGATCTAACTTCGATTCACAGCCTCCTACATGCTAATTACGACTATGAGGTCGACCTGGTTTCTCCTAGCCGCACATGTGTAGCATAAGC
Source organism: Thysanoteuthis rhombus (assembly GCA_963457665.1). Lineage (NCBI taxonomy): Eukaryota > Metazoa > Mollusca > Cephalopoda > Oegopsida > Thysanoteuthidae > Thysanoteuthis > Thysanoteuthis major. The sequence goes on along the minus strand of OY735220.1, from coordinate 4,814,614 downwards.
AGGGGATCTTTAATATTAATCATGATACCAAGGGAAATTTTGCCTCAGGCTCCAAACACACAATACTCGAATATAACCTCAACCTTGATACAATTTAGTGATATAAAGAATTAGCGTAAACATAGGGTATAAAGAGGAAGTGAGAAAATAAAAACATACTCGAGATAGCTGCTGCAGGGTGAACCCCACTCCTACCTTTATCATGACTGAAGATGATCTCTTCAACGTTTGTATTGTATATAAATAAAATTAAGAAAATATAGAAAATCTATTGTCATAGTAAGGATATGAATATAAAAAAAACAGTGAAAAGTTTACTCCTTGAATGAAGTGGGGATTTTTGCCATCATAGGGGAAATCAAAACTCCAGCGGCTGACGTGGGCTGGAATCAGGCAAAAACTAGAAAATATTCCCTGACAACGTTATTGGCAAAAAAAATTGAATGAAAATCAGTGCATGTATACATACGATATGGGTTGTATCTTAAAAAAAAGTCTGTTAAAAATTTTATTCAGTTAAACCATGGCTCACCTTTCAAGACACACACGCACACACACACACACACACACACGTATATGTATAAAATTCGGAATGCTGATTTACAAGTAATTTAGATCAAAATTGTCAACAATTATCTGCACGAATTTATTATATGTATATATATATATATATATATATATATATATATATATATATATATATATATATATATATGCATTTACATAATAGCTGCGCTCTGCATCTTCAATATCCATCACAAAACTTCTATCTAGGTATAGTTATCCTACTCAACAAAAAAGGAAAAAATTGTGACCTCCTACGATCTATCATACATAAAATATTCACAATAAAACTCATAAACAGATTAACCAGTACTAATGATCAAGATCAACCACGCGAACAGGCAGGCCTCAGAAGTTGCTATTCAAAAATAGAACGCCTACATACAATAAATCAACTGATCAAAAAGTCAGTAGAATACAACAAACAACTTTGTTAAGCCTATGCAAATTACAAGACAGTCTTCAATGCGAGATCAAGAAGTAAACAAGAATTATATTCTAGTCACCCAGAACAGATATGAAAATACAAAAGCAATAATAAAACAACATAAAGAAACAAACAACTTAAAGATAAGAAAAAAGTTGGACAAGGGGTAACTAAACTACTGACACTGACCCTAAAAAGCATCTTTTGGAAAAGTGACTGGGAGGAAATGGGGATAAATATAGACGGAGAATTTTTAAACAATTTAGGGTTTGCTGGTGACGTTTCCACAGCTTTGGAAGTATTACAAAACATGTTGAATGATCTCAATAGCGAAAGTGAGAAAGTAGGCTTAAGGATGGATATAACAATGACAAAAGTAATGTTCAATGATAAATTCCCCCAAACAACACTAAGAATTAAGATGCTCTAAAAAGTATTGTTGAATACAATTTTTAGAACAGGCAAGTTGGAGAAAGCAAAATAAAACGACGCATAACAATCGTGTGGAAACATTTGGTTTGAATATAAGCATATTTAAGAGAACTTTGCCAATGTGCTTAAGGCAGAAGGTACACAATGAATGCATAATACCTGACTTACAGATGCAAAACACGTGAATCAACAAGACGAACTGAGAACTTACTTAGGATCAGTGAGAGGGTTAGATATTATACAATCAATTGGGCAAAAATGGAGATGGGCTGTACACTTAGCAAAAAGAGATAAAAACAGATGATGTGCAACACAAACCGAATGGTGCCTATGGGTCAGTAAACGATTGATTGTTAACGAGAGACGGATGAATGAGATTGGACAGACGTATTGACGAATACATTGATTGATTAGGGAAGTGAGAAGAGGACAATTGCCAACAATAAATGACCGTGGTAACTATCAGGAAACTCAGTTCTTGGTTGAATGTTTTCCGGTCGACCTGTACAGAGTTGTTCTTAATTCCTGCCGTTTCCAGTGTTCTCTGTTGATGGATGTGGTTGGTCGACACAGTGGCATCCTGAATGACAATAGCAAGAACAACAACGAAGGAAGAAAGAAAAGAAATGGGAAGAAGAAAAGAAAAAAAAAAGAATATGAAAAAAGAGAGATAAAATACAAGAAAGAAAAATCGAGGGACAAACTGAACGACAATAATAGTGATAATAATAATAATAATAATAATAATAATAATAATAATAATAATAATAATAATAATAATAATAATAATAATAATAACTGGTGTGAGATTCCAAATAATAATAATAATAATAATAATAATAATAATAATAATAATAATAATAATAATGAGAAGAAGAAGAAGAAGAAGAAGAAGAAGAAGAAGAAGACGAAGAAGAAGAAGAAAAGAAAGGAAAGGAAAGAAGTAGGAAAAACAAAAAGGTAGAAATAGGATAATAACATGAAAAAATGAATAGAAGAAGAAGAAGAAGAAGAAGAAGAAGAAGAAGAAGAAGAAGAAGAAGAAGAAGAAGAAGAAGAAGAAGACCAAGGAAAAGGGAAAAAGAATAAGATTGAAGAACAAAAGAAAAAGAAGAATAGGGGTAGGAACAGGAGGCATTAGAATTTAGGGAGACAGTGTGAGGGGATGAGGAGTTAAAAATCTGAAAAACAAGATGAGATTCTTTTTTGAGGTGTGATTATTGATAGGGTCGAAGAGAGAATCCGGTAAAGGGTATTTTGTTGAGCACTGATCGCTGGAAAAGTCTGGATTAAAAACAAAACAAGCATAAATTTTGCTGGATATAGACTAACGATCAATTTAGCATAAATTTGTATTGCAAATTTACCAACCACGCACTAAAACCTTAGTGAGGGGATTTTCTGTTTAAAGCGAAAAGTTTTGTTTCTTTTTAGACATTATAACGAGTAAATATTTGAATGTCAGCCCTATGGCTCAATTGTTGCGGCTAGTGATCATGACAGGTACGTATATATCCAGCCAGATTGACCAACTTGAAAATTGAGGAAACTCAAGTTGACTGTTCTAATGACAGTTTTGGCTGACGGTTTCTAAGAAAGAAAAAAGAAAAAAGGAAAAAATAAGAAAGAAAAAAAAAGAGAGAAAGAAAGCATCAAAAGAGAGTAAATTATAGGGTCGGAACGAAAAAGTATAATGATACTTAAAATAAACAAATGAAAGTTTTGAATTACTCATGAGTAAATTTTAAAATGTAAACAAATAGAGAAATCCAAATCAGATATGAAATGTGAAGAAAACAGCTTAGAACGATTGATAGAGTTATGAAGAGAGAGAGAAAAAAGGAAATAAATGCGTGTGAGATCAAGTAAAACAGAATATTATAGATAAATTGATGAATATAACAAATATATTGATTGAAGTAAAATGAAACGAAATTCATGGCGTCTCGGTCCTATTTTACCCGAAGCAATTTCATAACTTTATGATTATCTCCCTTTTTAAAAAATGGCGGAACTCATTTCCATTCAAACGTGTTTCCCTTGTTCAATGCGATGCATACGTAGCTCATGACACCGCTTCGCAAACATTGAAAAAAAACTTAGCAGAGTTATCTCACCATTTTTCAAAGGTAACTGAATCCAGAAAGAGATGTTATCGACCCCACGAATTACTCGCTTTTCTTCCTGTTCGATTCTACTTCCTATTCACATTCTTCTTTTAATATCTGTAAGACAATTTTGATAAATGCAAATCCTTCCTTTTCTCTTTTGCCAGGGCTTTCTATGCTATTTTCGTAGCCATGTATGTATATTTTTATATTTGCACTCGTATACCATAAGCAAGTCTCAACTGATGTTTATTTTCAGCCCCTCAGTCTAATTTAGTTTTAAAATAGTTTCCATGATATATTGGATGAAAAACAGGTGTCTGATATATCATAGACTCTATAAAAAAATATGAATGGCAATGGGCTGGTCATGTTTCGAAAATGGCTGGCAACCGCTGGACCTCACGACTCACAGTGTGGATTTCCAGAGATCACTTGCAAAACCGGGGAAGAGAAAATATAAGAGGGTGTGACGAACAAGATAAGTTCAGAAAGTACTGAATCCGCGAAGCCCACGATAGAGAGGTCTGGCGAATCTTGGGAAGGTTTATGTCCAACTACAGTTGCTAAAAAGCTGATGATGATGAGTCTTATTCAGATTTTGGGGGGATATTCTACTTTTTTATTCTTTGCTAAAATCTTCGCTTTTCAGAAATTTAAATATGTCTAATTACCAGTTCACACAAGCCTTAAGAAATGATGGTGTATTCGGAATATATAGATACAATCATTGCATTTTATAAACATAGATACTAGAGACTTGCATTGCAATGCACTTGGAGGATAGCGTCATTTCGACCACAGACTTTTTATTACTTTTTTCTTTTTTATATTATTTTTCAAATCTGGCATTTTTATTACGTGATTAGAACTTGAATGAAATTCTATCTTATAATGTCAGTAGCACGACCGAAATTATATCCAGTCAGTTACGAGAAAAAAACAAAACATCTACAGACAGTTGATCATTATACGTGTCGACTATGCAACTGTACACTTAAATATTTGCTTGAACGTATTCATGCCTCATTCTCAATGTTCAAATAGTCAACTAATCCGGTCAATTCTCTGTAACAGAATATGCAGTTCATGAAAGTGTAATGATATTATCGATAAATCTTGTCTTTTATCCGTCGTACGAAGCACATGGAAAACCTCCATAAAAAGTGTGTAAATATGTCTGTAAACGGTGAATATTTTGGCATCTGTGACTGCCAGCAAAAAACGTTGTTAAATATTCATCTGTGTCTTCTTATCCAGCAATTGAAAGCATGAATACCACATTACCCTTTGCCTGTTCTTCTGCATCAGTGGGAAATAGATTTATTCTCTCAATATCTAAATATTACAGTGTGAAAAGGAGGTAGACACAGAGCTTGATATTGGAGAGTCGATGTCCTATTCTACTTCCCTTCCTACTGAAGATGATTACAGCTACTTTTGTATTGTATGCATAATAAATAACATAAGTAGATATGTACGACTTGTCAGTTTGGCTCAGTTGCTAAGAGGGTCAACTACAAATACATGATTGTAATTTCAGATCACTATAAAGAAATGTTGATTTTCTAAATGTTTTTATCTATTAGAGTGGAATAAGTCCCAGCACATTTCAAACATAATTTCCGTAACTATGAGTGATTTGTCAATTTAGTTCAGTCGGTAAGAGAATTGCCTAACATCAGTTGGTCGTAGTTTCAATTCTCAGTAGGGAAATATTAATTTTACATATCAGTCACGATTAAAGTGACGGTACAAACAGTGGAGAATTTGTTGAGGATTGTTATTGTTGTTACGGAAGAAAGACAAAGTCAACTCTTGAGTTTGATAATAATGATATTTTCATCGGGCTTTGTTGCTAAAATAGTCATATATCTCCAACGAATGTAAGGAGTTGATGTACAATATCGTATAGAAGCAGGTATTTCAAATGCTCTAGTAAACAGGTCGTTCCCACCTACTTGGAAGATTGGCGTAACACAATCTTCCTCATAAGATTCCCTCATCCATTTTTCATCGTCCAGTACGAAGCCGAACTTAGTAAATACCAGAATAGGGATTTACAGTGTATCTATCTTAAAGTAAAACTGAGTGTAAACACTGAAATAAGATAACTTGATAGTTGTGGACTATGGATAATTTTATTATCACCTCTTTAGAGATTGACCTTTTGCCATACTAAGCTAAGATTTGTAAATATCGATTCAGATAAACTGCGATAGATATGTCGAGAGAGATATGTATGTTGCATTGGAGAGCTTAATCGAATCCGTCAATGACGTCCGTTCCTGAGCCGTGATCGAAGATTGAATTCCAGGTTACCACTGGAAATTAAATGACCGTCAGAAGAAAGGACACGCCTCCGTTATCCAGAACCTCTGGTTGGTGTACGTCGGGGCAAAGCACAAAGTACGGGGAACAAAGTTCATACATTTTTTTTTTCGCCGACTCGATGGAACCCAAAGCGTATTCAAAACGAAGAATTGATGCTCAAAGTAAATACAATCTCGACCACAAACTTTGGGAAAGACTGTCTACTTCTCAATTTTCTCCCACCATTTCCAAAGTCTCTGTCATTGGTGTCTGTTGCTATCTACCGATTCTCCCGGTCCTACCTCGTCTCTGACAGCTGGCTCACTGACCGACCGACTGACTGAATCGCCTCAATCGAGCGAATATATCGGATCTTGCTTTACTGTGTCTTGTCAGCTTTTCACCTCCCATCAACCAACAGGCTTATTCTCGTAGCAAATCAAAAGCTTTCTTAAAGGGCATCGTCCTCAAACAGAGACTGCAACTGAAAGTAAACTATTGCAATGAGATCAACTTTTCACTTGTTACTATAGAGTCCTCCATCTCCGTTTCTATGACTGTGACTGATTTTTACTGCTCGATGTGACCCAAATCCAACTATATAATCACCTATACCCCTTGCAATGTCTCAATATTCAAAGCTGTCTCCTACCAAATGTCGACGTTCGATCTTGGTTAATAGCCATTATTTTGAATGCTGATCCTATTGGTCATTAATTCCCACCTACTTTGGGAAATAACATAACACGGTTTTTCCTCACCATATTTCTCCCCTTATTTTACCTTGTCACGAAAATCGGGTTAAATCGACTTTGCATATATATATATATATATATATATATATATATATATATATATTATGTATGTGTGTGTGTGTGTGTGTGTGTATGTTTGTTTTCCAGAGTAGTATGGCATTTGACGAAATTTATTCTTTTGCCCATGAAAACTCATCAGAAATAAAGCCGAAAAACAAAACATATTAGATAAATTCTCTTAGATGCTATGGTATTTTGATATTGTCAGGTTCTATATCAGAATAATACACATGAGCTCTCTCTCTCTCTCTCTCTCTCTCTCTCTCTCTCTCTCTCTCTTACACACACAAACACATCTATCCATTTATCTATCTATCTATACACACACACACACATATATATATATATATATATATATATATATATATATATATATATATATATATATATATATATATATATATATAGTAAACAACAGTTGATCCCAACAAGTGACGATTTATACGTTGTACCATGATAACAAAGTATATGTGAGACAGGGTAAAAACATTGAAGGGAATTATCTAAATTTCATAAACAGATATTGGGAAAAAGGTGACTGAAATGACACAAAAAACTTTTGAAAACTTTTTCCAACGTTTAGAGTTTAAAGCTGTAAAGCTCTGTAGAATATATGTATATATATATATATATATATATATATATATATATATATATATATATATATATATATATATATATATATATAGTTTCAGAATATGATACTATTATTCGGCACACCATGTTACCTAACTTTATGTATACATGTATGTGCGTTTGATTTTGAGTGTATAAGTCGTCTTTCTCTGTATGTATTGGAGCAGACAATTGAATCAGAAAATCAAATCCAGAATGTAAATTACGAAACCAAAAATATCTAATACGATCGTCTTGCTACTTTTTCCTTAATCACAAACCAGCTTTGTTTCTTTTTGTTCGTAGCAGAAACAATTCTTCTGCCTGGAAACAATTCTGTTTAGGTCTTCAGTCGTACAAAGGAAGAACCCAGTTGAAAAACAACAACAATGGAAACTGCCATGAGATCATTGTCTTTTGGTAGCATACTGTGTTGAGAATGATCAATTCAAGAAATGTCAGATCATTGCCTTTTGTCCATCAGTGATCACTTAAAAGTCTGAATTTTCAAAAAAACAGCGGAAACAAAGTCAGAGATCAACTTAACATGAATTTATATTACAAAGTTGACTAAAATTGTATTTAGGAGGTGGTATTTTGAGAGAAAACAAAAGCAAACCGTTTTTTCCAATATAAGAAGGTGTAAAAGTTTAAACTGTTAGCCCTTTGGCTCTTTTGGTGTGATCTGTTCACGTGATACATATGTACATACATAGCCAGACCAACTTGAAAACTGAAGAAACCAATGTTGATTGTTTTGGTGATAGTTTTGCTTGACAGTTTCAGATAGATCAGCCATCTTCCACAGAGTACGCAAAGGGAGATAAGTCAGGCATGTTGATCCGTCCCGTTAATCCATTCAGAAAAAAATTGCAGTTTTACTCTTTGCTTGCAATGGGGAACCGTCAACCAAAACTATCACTAATACTGTCAACATATGTTTCTTCAGTTTCTAATTTGGTCTGGCTGACTTAATATATATATATATATATATATATATATATATATATATATATATATATTATGCATTGAGCTTGCATTTAAGGAGCTACAGGGCTGAAAATATGAGCATTCGCTACTTTATATATCTACAAAAGTCTTTCCACACCCCCGTGTGTCTTTAGACGTAGATTAATTTGCAACGTAAATTAATACTAAATTGTTTCTTGATTTGTGTCCAGCAGCATTCGCACTTGTTTTTTGTTTGTTTTTTGTTGCTTTTTTTTTCATTTTCAAAATTTCGAACTTTCGTAGTGATCACAATCCCTTTTCAATCGATCATCCCCAACATATACTTCACGTGACAGTTTCTATTTACTGACTAAACAGACCTGTTTGTTTCGTTTTTTCATTAAATGAACGAAAAACGTATCTCATCTTGAAGGTGCATCTCTCTGGATCAGTCAACATTATTTACAACTGAGCGCCAACAGTCGGTGTTCGAATTCAGATAAGCTTGTATCATGGAAATTATGTATTGCTCTAATAACCGAAGAGATTTTTGGAGAGAAGTAGAAGAGTTAATTCCTTAATTTCCTTTTGATATGATTTTTTCGGACGGTTGAACTCGTTAACATGGCAATCCATTCTACGGCCTTCTTCGGTTGTACTATTGGAATTTTATAAGTGTAAGCATATTTTTCTCCAATGGCAGCAACGCTTATAACTTTGAATCCTGGTGACATCTCTATCTTCCCTTGTTAGGGCTGGATTCCAATATCATGTTCCCGTTGAGTTGTGGAAGCCAAATCCTGTTAAACTCTGCGCTTGTCTGCCTCGTACATTCACCATCACGTTTGAATATTTCATCTGATCATTCGTATCATAGATGGGCAAAACGCCGTGTTAACAACGTAACCAACAAGAAGAAAATACTCTTTGAATGTTAATGACCCTTCTAAAATTTATGGACAATATGAAGGTTAAAGTTGTGTCATTCGTTGTTGAAGCGCCGTGGAACATCCTGAGACAGCTGGAGGAACTGGAAATCGAAGGGAAAATCGACCATCTAGACAACAGCTCTACTAAGCAGCCAGAATACTGTGAAGAGTGCTAAGATAATGCAGAAACTTCCTGTCACTTAGTCTACATAGTAACCTACCAATAACTATTGTGGTGAAAATGTAATAATTATTTTAAAAAAAGAAGATAGACAACAAACACCCTATTTTACAGTTGAACTGGTCTATTCCGCACGTAGCAGAATATATCTAAAGTTTAATCTTATACTTTTCCTTCCTTTTTCCCCTAATGTAATGTCTTTTTTTTTCAGTTTTGGAGAGGTAATGTTCGTGCAGGTTTCTTATGTAAGACCTCGTCTTTAGTTCTGCATTTTTTCATTTGATTGAAAACTATTCGTCAGAATTTTCTTTAAAGTCACATTTCGGGAGAAGTGAAGTGGTTATGAATGAGTAAGGCAGTGTGTGTCAATGGAGAATAAAATAAGAGAAAAAAAAATGATAAAAAAATTAGATACATACGCTTAGTTGAATTTGAAATTAGATATAAAATTGAAAGAAATTTTATTTGATATTAGATTAGAGTCAAAATCGTGATAGGTCATGTAGATCAGTCTTAAACGTCCTTATAAGATTATTCAAACCAGAAATGTAAATGTTGGAATAGTAAATGTTATCCGAGCAAAAATGTGTCTATTAATCCTATAATCTGAAAATACATTAATTTAGCTTCAGAGAATACAAAAATGGATATGATCGGTGTATATGAGATTATCTTTCTCCAGTTTTAAAAGTGAAAATTACCCAATAAATCTATATTAATTCCTTCTCATGAGTTTTACCCACGTCCAGCCCAGGATTAACCATAAAGCGAAATAAGCACGTGCTTAAGGTATCTTAAGAGAACGAGGTCACTGTAGATTTCTTGCAGTTTCCGGCGTTAGATTATTATAAGTTGTTTAGACCGTTCGTAAAAGTTCGATTTAAAACTTTGATTATTTTCTCTCATTTATAGAGATGATTCAAACATTCAAATAATTCAATGGTCAAGATGGATACTATTGAAGAAAACTAGTCATTATGCAAGCAAGAATTTCGTTGGTTTAGAGAAGCAGTATATTTTTGAAGGAAATATATTTTCCCGACGTATTTTAATAGAATATTACCTTCATTCCTCCGGGGGAGTTTTATTTCTAAAAATCTTTCAAGACAAGCGAGGTAGGGCACCATTTTAGGGCCGTGCTTGGGGGCATCAAGCACCTTCTACCCGTCTCTTCCCACACCAGTACATATTCAAGCAAGTACACAAAAACTCCAACAAACATCCGTACACAAACCATCACGTCATCATTGCATGCCACTCAATGATGGTCGTAGAAATAAACATGATAATAAATAATCATAATAATAGATACTCTTTACATCAACACAAGATGATTATAATAAATCTATGGTGCATTCATGGACAATTTGCGTGACAGTACGTGAACAGCTGAGACCAACGTTGCAAAAGGTCTTACTGCCACATCTTCGTAGAATTCTTCCTTTCATCAAAAGAAACAGAGTTCTTTAGATCAATGCACGTTTTGTTAAGAAGCGAATAACAAAGATGTCTGGCTTCAGCCTGAGGAGAAAGAGGATTGGTTCAGACATCGCCTCCCACATTTTTATCCTGAGTGCTCTCCCCTCCTTGCTCTTTTCTTCTCTCTTCCTTTATGTTTCATCTCTCGTCTTTGCTGTCTTTCTTTTCGTTTCTCCCTCTATTGGTTCTTCATTCTTTCTTTTGTAGTTTTTTTTTTCGACTTTACGCGACCTCCTTTCTCTTTTAGTTCTTCTATTTCTTTCTTTTGTTGTTTTTCTGCTTTTTTTCCTTTTGATTTTTTCTTCTTTTTGTCTTATTGTCTTCTTTCCCATTTTCTCTCTTTTTTTCTTTCTTCCGACCTTCATTTCTTTGTCTCTGGCTTTCTGTTTTCTATCCTAATTTTTTTCCGTCTTTTTTTCTTCCATTATGTTTTTTTCCACATCTTTTCTCTCTTTCTTTTTATTTTTCTTCCTGTTTTCTTTCTTATTTTATCCCTTTTCTCTTTCTTTCTTTCGGATTTCTTTTGAATTCTCCTCTTTTCTCTCTTTCTTCTTGTCTATTTTCTCCCTTTTTCTCTGTTTTCCGGTCCGTCTGTTTTCTTTCCCATCGTCGATTTTTTCTTTTTCTTTCTTTTTTCCACTTCTCTTTTCCTGTTCTCCATTTTTTCTTCATGCTTCTTATACTCTTCTTCCTTATTTTCCCCGTTCTCATTTTATACACTCTTTTTTTTTTTTTTACTTTTCACGTCTTTCTTTTTCTGTTATTCTTTTTTTTCTTCTCCAGTAACCCCTTCATCCTGTTTTCCACACACACACACACACACACACACACACTCTCTCTCTCTCTCTCTTTTGCTCGGTACAGAAGACGGCTAAAAAGTCACCTGATCAAAGAGATTTTTTTTCGGGAATATGGCGTCTCGCTTTCCCGGACATCAAGAACCTCATCGAATCAAAAGGATATAGATGCTGCCTCTCTGACGTGCCAAGTATCTTTGACAAGCATATCACCCAGAGTCATTAAAAACTAACAGATCTGTTGGCTTCCAATCACTCACCTTCCATACCAGGCCACGTTCCACCTCGTTACTGTCGACTCCATTGAAGGAATCTGCAGGCCATATTCTCACTCCCTCTGATAATGAAGACAAGTTTCAGTTGAAAAAATAATGGTCAGCATTTCTTTTGCATGGTAAAATTATCGGGATGGAGACTCTCTATTCCTTATAACAGAGAAAATCATTTTGACAGCGTTGTATAAATAATCGAAATTTTCACATATTTGGAAATCGTCATTAAATTTATTGTTTATCAGCTGAAGAGAAACATACAGATTGTTTTCACTGAACTGTCTCTCAGGGATTTGTTCTCCTTGGTATTCTATCTGATTTTAGTAATGCTGATGTCCCGATTAAGATATCCAGACTCTCCAATAACCCGACAGTTAAATGCAACCGAAGACATCGATTGGGCAGGTTTGCACACTTTTTTCCGAATGTTAAAATGGTGATATAGTACGCTTATCCCGTGTCTTGGATTTAAAGAATTCACCAAAAAGAAATATGTTTTACGAAGTAACTTTTGTTCTAACATATTTTAATGAATGAATTTCACGAGAGGTTACAGCCATCCACGTGAAAAATGTTCAAACTGGTCCCAGTCTCCCCTGTGACTTTAACACTATGGATATCCGCGGTTGATTTATCAGTTACTTAATAAGCTGATAGATAGATAGATAGACAGATGCAAGTCAATAAGTTGATATCGGCTGTTTGGTCAAATGATATTTTGACTTGGTCATTTAGAAGTAGAGACCGCAGGGAAATGACAAAGTTCGGTCATCGGCCATTGTTCGCACATAGAAATCGTTTTCTAGCTTTCTTTGATTGCATCGACTTAAATAGAATTCGTCCATAATAAACGACCGAACGTGTCTACACTAATATCGGTTCATTGTCCATATTGATCGTCCGAAAATCCAAACAGGAGACGTCACTGGATAAAGCGGACAGACGGGAGAACCTGACTTGTGAATCGGTTCGTAGAACACGTCCCGACATGCGTTGGATATATAAGACTTGTAGCAAAACATAAAACAAGGAATCACATAATCAAAACACCTGTCTCTACTTTTGGAGCAAGCGGAGAAAAGAAAAGGCAAAACTTAAAGCGGACGCTTTTATGGGTCTGGATTGGAGAGAGAAAAACAGATATATATACACATATATGTTAATAAACAGATAAATCAATAGATACATAGATAGATAGATATGACAATGGCTATATAAATAGATGGCCAATTTATAAGATATTAAAAGACTAAGATAGATGGATAATCAAAGATGTGAAAAGATGAAGAGAATGAAAATAGCGTGAAATTATCAACACTTAAATTCATACAAAGGGAAAAATTCAATTCCAAGGGAGATGACTATTCATTAAGTTATTCCCCTTTGAACATTGAAAACAATAAAAAAGGTGCAAGGACACTCAAAGGGCGCTATGTAAGACCAGGGTTGGTGAGGAGTGCAAGGGGTAAAGAATTCATATCGTCCCCCTCAACTCAATTTCATATGTTACAGTTCAAATAGTTTCCGTTTTTTTCTGATTAAAAAAATGCTCTCAACTGATTTGGATAATTCAATCACAACTTAATCAACATAAATCAATTGTGAAAGAATAATTACCTTTGAACTCCAAACAGCTGTACTATTCAATCAGCTTTCCAGACTCACGTCTTAATGTGTATGGGGCTTGGAATAGCGCTTTCCACACTCGATAAAAACATTGCGTGAAAAGCTGCAACCGTATGAATGGAGAAAAGTAAATAATCCTTGGCAGACTTCGAAAGAAGTCCGCTGATAGAATATCAAAAGAGGGTGCTCAATCATCATCATCATCATCATCATCGTCGTCGTCATCATCATCATAATCATCATCATCATCATCAACTTTTTAGCGTCCGTTGTTAGGCATGGATATTTCCCAGGATTTACCAGACTTATTTTTTCTGTTGGCTACAGTTTTGCATATGATCTCTGGATATCCACGTTGTGAACGTGATGTCTATTGGTTAACTGGCCTTCTCACAACATGACCAGCCCATTAACTGTTGAGTTTCCTAATGGATTCTATGATATCTCTGACACCTTTTCTTTCTCTGATATTCTCTGCTTTCTTGTGATACCTCCATGCGATGTGGAGCATGATTTTCTCCAGTGTACGTTGCGAGGCTCTCAGCTGAGGGCCAATATTTTCGTCAGCTTCCATATTTCAGGTGATCATCGGGAGGGTGCATTGGTTGAATACTGTTCTTTCCAGAGCTAACGTTCTTATTTTTGAATGTTGAGTTGCCCTACCGAAAGATAACTAACCTAGAATAATTGATTTCTCTTTCTTTTCGGGATTTCTTGGATATTCATTGTCCTAAGTAGACATAGTGGTCTGCGTTGTTCAGTTTTGCGTTTTCATTCTTGATCGCTGTGTTTTTATCTCCAACATGTTTTCCTTCTTCATTCAGTTAGTCTAACACTGAAAGAGTTGATAGTTGGAAAATGTTGGAGAAACACTGATAAAGAAGAATTAATTTGGAGGGAGAGCTGGAGAAATGGAAGATAGTGGATGAGTAAAAAATGAACGAATGGAAATTGTCTGTCGATTTGTACACTAAATGAAATCAGGCATATAACACAGGATTAAACATCATTCTAACACATCCATTGATTTTAAGATAAAAGGATAAAAACATTGAAGAACAAATTCGATTATCATTTCTTCGGATTCAATAAAATTTTGTCGGAATATTCCATTGAAACTTGCCAATTTCACATTTGTTTACATAATTATTCACTTGGATGTTGCGTAAGTGTCCTTATAATTCAAATACGAGCTTCATATTCATTGAACCTAATATTCTATCAGTTTATTCTGAAATATTTTATTGTATCTTGATTATATTTTGTTAGCCTTTAGCACAAAATGTCTGTTTTCTAATCTCCTTCAGGCAAATGTGACTCGTGGAAACGAAACATAAGTAAATATTCAAATCAATGAATATTCAGAACTATTCGAGATGCTGGGGAAAGGCCCCAGAATTATCAAAGAAGCGCTTAATGTTTAAATGGCTTAAAATACAAGTCTGGAAAATTCATTGAATTCGAATAATGTCCTTTTGCAGAATTTAACGAACAAGAATACAGAATTCATTGAGGTCTTAGCATTTTACACAAATATGGGGATCAACCTCCCACAAATTGCCACAAAGAAATCTCAGAGGATCTAGTGAGTCCTGAATGTCAGAAAAATGTTACCAAAACTTGCATAAGGGAAAAAGCCTGAAATCCCACATGGTTGAAGTTGTTTTGATTTGTGGTTCTCGAAAAAGCAGCAATTGATCAATAAAAGGAAAAGTCCAATGTATGACCCTTACAAATCACAATCACAAATTAACACCCGTTCACTCAACATATCCCGATGAAATTTCATGCGTGATAATTTGGGGTTTGCATCTGCATCTATACCAATATAATCCAGCAAACTTTTGGGCAAAATAAGGTAGAAAAAAGATATTAATTTTTATGACATTTTGTTAGAGAGAGAGTATTATCAGCTTCTCAATAGTGTATCTGGGAGTTTTACATCTGTAGGGAATGAAAGGTTACAGCCAAAAGCGTGAATCTAGATATTTAGCATTTTACAAAGAACTTTTAAATATCTGTGAACTTCATAGTCGAAAGTCGACCGAATAAAGGACTTTTATTAGCTTTCTGACAATGTTTCTTAACAATTTATATTTATTAGGTACAAAAGGTTATATACAAAACGTCGGGCTAGGTATTTGGCATTTTATAAAGAAATTTCAATATACGTGTATTCTAGCATCAACTCTCTATTTAATCCGTGATTAAGATGAATACTTATATGTATTGTAAACAGTAGCTTTCAGCTCACCAACGGAGTATCTTGTCAATTCGTGTCTATTGCTTACAAAAACTATCAGCCCAAAACGTGGAGCTTGGTATAAGACATTTTACAAGGAAATTTAAGAATATGTATACTAAAGTTGGCTAACCATGGATTGCGAAATTAATTCATTATGTAGTTATTCATAAATACATATCGCTGTAAACGTGATTTCCATCAGCTTCCGAAGAGGGTATTCTCTCATTTCGTATCCGTTGAGCATAAACAGTTGCATGAAAAAAAAAATTGAATCTAGGCACTGAACATTTTACTATGAAATTCAAAAACGTGCTTTTTTTAAGTCTACTGTCTATGGATTTAATCCTTGGTGCAGATATATACCTATACACATCGCTGTAAAGAACATTCTTGCGTCTTTCCATCAGTATATCTGTTGGATCTGGAGTGAATTAAGATGTTCTACGTATTTGGAGGCCAATTCATTATGTAGACACGTATAAAAATAACAATTGACCCAAGGCCTTTCTGAGTAAAATCCTTTTTACAATTGATATAATATAATTCAGCGGTGCTAATACAAAATCTGCAATATAACATTCTTTACTTTTGTCAGTTGAACAGGAGATTTCATTTTAAAGTTGCAGCCAGATGGACCATGGACCTTTGACAACAAAGCAACATATGTTCATAAAAATTCTCAAAACTTGAAACGTTAATTTTATCGTAATAATCTTTGTATCATTACCAAGGAGAATAATTGCAAAAAAATTTAAACAGAGAATATTTATATCATTATCAGCATCAGCTTTTCTGCCTCCGTTGTTTGACATAGACCTTCCCCAAGATTTGCCAGACTTGTCTCTCATGGGGATCGCGGAGGCAGTACTTCCTGAAATTACGTAGCTGGTCACGCCACCATACTTTCTGTCAGCCATAATTCAACATATGATCTCTGGGGATCCACTTGTAATTGGGATGTCTAACGGTTGTCTGACATTCTTGCAACATGACCAGCCAATCGCCATTCATGTTTTCTAATTGTTTCTATGATTACTACAACAATTTTGGTCGGATCAGACTTTAATAAAAGTTTTGGTATTTATTAGAGGCTCTTACGCATCTGTATAACTCACTTTGTCGGTCCTCAGTTAGCTAAATTGATATATTTACTATATGAAATGTAACTTGATAAAAAACATTGGAGAATCATATGATAAATTACGCAATCATCGTTGAGAAGCAAAGGCTTATAGATTTAAATTGTATTCTCGGTATAATTCATAGTTCCCCTTCTCGTAATCCTCCCCATGGACGGATTCTTTTCCAGTGTTCTCCATTATCAGCAGTTTCCCTTTGTGTGGTTCTGTATTCTCCTTGGTTTTCCTTCCAGGGCCCCCCGCCCCAGTTATCAGTACTCTCTGTTCCAGTGGTGTGTGGACGCATCATTAGACCACCGTTCTTGTTCATTAATGAATCCATCTTATTCTTTGGGATGTAACGGTTCTTATATAGAGATATTTGTATTTAAGTAATTGAAGGAGAGGTCGGAGATCTCACTCACTGTAATGATCGTGTTGGACCCTACGTTTTTTATTGTTTTGTTTTCTTACATCAGAGAAATCCAAGTGGGAGCAAGTGGCAGCAAGTCGCCTCGAATCTCCAGTGCTTCCCTAAATATTGACACCAGATTTGTTGAAACAAACCAGTCAAACAAATCTGTCAACATAGGTTTCTCAAGTTTTCAAGTTAGTCTGAGCGTCTGTCTGTCTGTGTGTGTGGGTGTGTCACGCGTAATAAAATCATCAATGAAACAAGATGACTAGAAAGTCAAACATCTGATCTTCATAATGTTGAGGAAAACTTTTTGTCCTTCAAAATTTCCCCTAGATAGACTTTTGTATGGGGTTCAAATTGTAATGTAAGTTTATGCTAAATGTATTCTTCAGTTTGTGGCCAGCAGCATTCACGTTTGTTCATTGTAAATTCAGACATTTTTTGTGTTCATTGTTCAACAAAAAGCGAGAAAATGATTTTATCCTATAATCACCCCAACACAGCATGCTACCTAAATAAATGGATCACGTGATGGTTTCTGTTGAGTGACTAACTAAACCTGTCGAATATATTTCAATAATTTACACGAGCAGATTTTTAAAAAATCTGAGATACTTTTTTTGACCCTAAAAGGTTCGCAGCATCCAGGTTAGGAATTACCTCATACATTGTCTTAAAAGGAAATCATATTCGACCAGTTTTACGAGTATGCACTGGTCAGTTGTTGAATATATCTAAATACCCAATAGGTGCAAACCTCAAAGATAAACTATTGTGAACCTGGGGAAATATTCTTTACAACAATACATACATACATATATATATATATATATATAAATCAGGAATTACATTTTCTTGTGAAATACCAATTACCTAGTTCCACGTTTTTTGTTGTTGTTGTTGTAACGTTTTACACACGACATATACACTTTTGAAAAACTGAGAGGATGCCCTTTAAAATCATATATATATATATATATATATATATATATATATATATATATATATATATATATATATATATATATATATATTTATATATATATATATATAAATAATGATTGTGTCATCCACAACCACTCAACAATGTGTCTCTGGACTCGATATCCCTTCAGTACTGCTTGGTAGGGTCGAAACCTTAATATATATATATATATATATATATATATATATATATATATATATATATATATATATATATATATATATATATATATATATATATATATTAAATACCTATATATGCCAAATATCTATTTCCAAGCTTTTAGCTCTAACTTTTCCCACACAACAGATACAAATAGAAAAAATATCGATTTATGATATTATTTTATCGAGAAATGGATATACGAACCGACGGAATGATTATAAATTGTGTTACATTGAAATTCTATTAGAAATGATTTCCCCGTGACTAGATGGTGAATGTATCATCTTTCTCGGACAACGTAAGTAGTATAAACAATCAAATTTATGAGACTTTTATTTTCTGTTATTCATTATTGAGGTTACAATATCTGTTGAAATATTTTTTGTTCCAATTTGTGGGAGGTCAAAATCTAATTTTACTGGACTATTTGTTTCTCAAATAGATCTCCTTCATAATCATGTCAGTAAACTTTCTATCAAGCAAGAAATCTTTTGAGATTGCGATGCTGGAATGAAGTCAAGAATAAGATTTTCTTTTAACTGTCAAAGAGATAATTTATTGTAACTGCTGAAGAGAGAATGCACCATTATCAGACTTGAACGTACGTCATAATAGAAAATGAATTATGTTCGACAAGTTTCAATGCAAAATTTGGAGGTAAAACATGAACGAATCCACCTATAACGTTTTAAGCTAATGGTGCTATTTTTTCGAAATGTTGGGTAAAATTCAGCTCAAAGTTCGTAGGTACTACGAGGAACACATCTTTCTCTCGCACAGCAAATTACTGGAAATTTATTCGAATAGCATTTTGATCACAAAAAGCAAATCGTGCTTAAAGTCGGTGGAAAATTAAAATTTTTCTTCTCAACTTCAATAAGAAACGAACTAACCATTGGAATTAGATTGTTTATCCTATTCCATTTACTGAAATTAGGTAAAACGACCCCCTTCCCTGCAAGAGACACACCCAATGCATTATGGTGGCCGCTGACGAAGTCCCGGTTTCTAATGCATGTATGAAAGCTTGGTCTAGACAAAGACTTCATACCTACAAGTTCTTATAACCCTTGACAGGATGCAAGTCCATCAAAGTCCATACCTCCACCTCAATGATACAGTTTAAAGTTTTCTCAATTGGCAACTGAGTTCACAGAAAAATTCAGCAAACACCATCTTCTAATTCAGATGATTACGAATTGCTGAGAACGGTTGTATTTTTTATTCAAACGCAGATTTTGGTGGAGCCAACATTAACTGACTGTCGTACCCATTTGACATGGCAGACAACGTAGGCAATAATATGAAATTGGAGAGTACATCGCCATTCTTGGCAAAAGAAGATTGCTTGTCACGTTTCGATCTCAATAGTGGAATTTATGCTCAGGGCATGATCCAGGCGATGTCCATAACAGACCATTTATAGATACCTGCTTCTTGATTGAATATCAACTGAAATGCGTGATATCTTTGGTCGGTTCAAAGAGTGTGAAAATGTTTTCCTATTACGCACATGGGTCAAAGAATCAACTTCCTTACAGAGAACAGAAAGTGAAACATTGAATAAAATAGAGGCTGAAAAAGAAAACAAATTTGTAGAAATCTTGTCATAAAAATAATCCCACTGAAATGACATTAAATAAACAAAATACAATTTAAGAAAGGTCTTATGATTAACTTTAGCGAAGTAGAAGAAAATGAAATCAATGTTCTTAGATATATTAGATTGTACAATTCACTTTATTAGTGTCTCGGCACTGACTAATCAAATCTATTAGGTTTTCTTTGTTATGAATAATAGAGGATTGAAAGAGGCGAAGTGGGAAAATAAAAATAGTCAAAACAAATCGTTTTCTGTAAGCACTAGTGCTATTCTTTTAGTGATATTTAACCCAGTCCCGACGTTAGTCATCTAAACACATCAAATATAATTGATTAAGACAGACGCTCTTACGCATACCAACCCCACCAAAACCAATTTTCACAATTCTGGCTCGAATCCGTTCATGAAAAATTCAGCGAGCAATCCAACGATAAACAACACCGAAATTAGAATGCTAACCTCAACTCTGCAAATACGAATTCCTCTACAAATTTCATTCATTATCGTTCGACTCTCTCTTATACTAGTAATTATAGTCATTCTCTCCTGTTTCTCTCTTTTCTCCTCACTGTTTCGTTCCGGATCCTTTTGTCAGGTGGCTTTTTCATTTACCCGAGTAAATAAGAAAAAGATTTTTGATCAACAACAAATACGTTCATAGTTGAACAAGAATAGAAAGAAAATATTCAGGGAAAAAAAACAGAAAAATAGATCGACTGAAATAGATTGAGTGGAGATTAAACTTACAATCTATTGGTCATGGTTTATCGGTTTATCTCTGAAAAGAAAATTGTCTCCGTGTATAATATATATATATATATATAATTGTGTGTGAATGTGTGATAATATTTCAAACGACCACCCAATGTTATACAAATAATGGGTCACTCAGCCTAGACAGTGTAAATACAATAAACAATTAAAGAAGAAAAAAAAGGGTCTGGTACAAGAATCGAAACTAAAACCGATAAGGTAGCCGCTTTAACTTGGCGTCCCTCTCAACCATTAATCTAAACAGCCCGACAGAAAAGTGCATTCCAAAATAACTGTTTTATCCTCAATTTTCCTATAATCCTCATCAAGGTGTAAAAGCCAAATGTCCAATTCTCCGTGAAACAACAAAAAAAACCCCAACATTTTTTGAGGATTTTTTTTTTTTTTTGACAAAAGTAAACATTAGAATGTTCGGTCTTCTTCGTCCATTACTCAGGACTGTACGCATATTCATAATTATACATGCAACCAGCCAGCAAGCCAGCCAGACCGACTTAAAAGCTGAAGAAACCTATATTGACTGTGTCTCTGACGTTTAAAAATTCAGGGGAAAATACAAGAATAAAAGATTGTGAATCAGAATGAGAGAAGAAAAAGCAAAAGATATTTTTCGATGAATAATCAGATGAGGGTCAACATGAGGGTCACTATCGAGTAGAGGTTACAATTCTAGTTTTGTGGTTAGTTGTTTATGGATTCGTGGATCTTCACCTGTTCTAGGGATACTTTTAACCAATATTTGCGAACATTCATAATCTTCCATGTGATGGATTTGGGATTCCGATCGACTGCATAATATACTAACGCATCTAACCATCCACAACTACTCTTAAGGCAACCTTGGATATCACGGTTGTGATTTGATAACAACATGCGTAAAAACTTTAATTTGCGCTTCTTACATAGGAACAAATACAAAACTTCATCATATTAAACCACGTCCAATGGAATTCGACCCTACAGGAAATAATTTGATTTCAGGGTTAGTATTAGGGGTTCAGGTCATGATTAGGTTCAAGGTTGTTCAATATATTTCTGTTATTGCTGCTTTATATTCTTTTCAATTTTATAATCGTGGAGGAAATTTCGTTCTTTGTTATTCCTCATGAAACCAACCAAAGACTAACTCTAACCCTAACCCTAAGCTTAATGTGTGTATGTATACATGCGCATGTGTGTGTGTTTGTAATGACACAGCAGATACTAAATGTACTGCATGGAAATTCATTGTAAATTACTTAAGTATTTATTAAAGCATTAAGAAGTATTTTACTGAAAAATAGTTACATATACAGTGACAGAGATAATTCTGATTGTAGGGGGTGAGTGGAAAGTCTTTTCGAATATTTTACTGTGTTTAAAACCAGAAGAAGAATCACTCTATGTTGGCAAACTTTCGGAAGAGCAAGCTAAACATTCAAGAACAAGTAAATATCAGAAATTTAAAAAAGAAAGGTATACAACCAGTTCATCCTCCTGATAGTCACCTATGGAGCTGAAATAAGGGAATTAACCCACCAAAAAGTTATTTTCAAACTGAAAAACCCTGCAACAATTACAAGAGAGAATAGTGCTTTACATCACAAGACAGCACGTTATAATAGAGAAGTAACAGGAGTCAGAGATATCACAGCATCCATTAAAAAACCCAAATGGCAATGGTTTTATGTAGCAAAAATATCAGACAACCGCTGGCCATCACTATTCACAATATGGATCTAAAGAAATGATTTGTGAAACCGTAGCTAGATGGCATGACAAGCCAAGAAACCACTGACTCCCTGACGCCCATGATAGAGCAGTCAGGCAAATTTTGGGGAAGGTCAACGACGACGGACACTAAAAAGATTGACAATAATAATTCGTATCCAAAGTTTTCTTACCGCTACCTATAGATTTGACGACTACTTCACAACTCCTCCTCACTCCGCTAAGGTTTAGTTGATTTCGACAGTAACAGATGAAATATTTCTGAAGTCAATGAGACCATAGATAATCAAACAGTAAAGGTTACAATCTTTGACTTGAAATTTGTTTAGCAATTTGGTACTGTAAGTTGCAAATTTGACTAGCTGACGTTTCTTTATCAATTGCGGTACCAGGAAGCAAGTGAAAGAAAAGGCTGGCGCCGCTGCATCAAAGCAGCCAGTTTGAGGCTGGGAGATGAGCAGCTGTTTTTAACAAAAGGGAAAGACAGAGGGAGCGGGTTGACCCCCAGGCACCATCAGCCAACAGCTTCCATTGTCCTCAGAAGGTCTGCACTGCACGATTTTGGTTCTGCAGCTACCTCCGTGCCTGTAAAAGACAGACAGACCCCCAATCCTCGTGAGCCAGGAGCAAACAAGCCGACAGCAAATTCGAAATCTAATAATATACGGAAATAAAATATCAAAAGATAGATAGAATAGAACACACATCTTATCAGTCAATAATTAATATCTAATTTTAAACCATTTTGAGTAGACGTACTTCTGTCTTTCAACAGTCATATTCCAAAATTATCAGATGGACACAGAACTGAGAGTATTAAAAATCAAAATGAAAACAGGTCTGGTTAGTCACTCGATAAAAACCGTCATATGACCTGCATCTTTTGACAGCATGCTATATTTGGTTTGATCAAGTTGAAAACAGGAAACAGGTGTGATCAATGAATAAGTTACTTCTTTCACATTTTGTTGGGCAGTGATCACCAAAACGTCTGAATTAAAAAAAATAATAAAATAAAAAGCATCAATGCTGCTGGACACAATATGAGGGATCAATTTAACATAAAATTGACATTGCTAACAAACTATTCGGGGGTGGGGCGTTTGAGAAAAACAGTAGAAAGAACTTTTTCTAAGATATTATAAAGAGTAAATGTTTGAATTTCCTGCCCTTTAGCTTAACTGATACAGCCTGTATGCTTTGTAGATACGAAACCATCCAGGCAGACGAGGGTGAAAACTGAAGAGAGCTATGATGACAGTTTTGGTTGAATATTCCAAAATACTCCAACTGCAAACTTCCTCCATGGAAATCTCTAAATTGGAATTAGGAAAAAAAAACTTTCCAGGATACCAATACTCCGTTAAAAGATAAAGTCGTCTGATTCAGAGATTAATGGTAAAACATGTTTCAAAATGTTTTATTGATTGATTTTCGTCGCAGCCTAAATGGGGAATGAACAATGGCGCTGAGAAAGTCGGCTTTGTTACAGTTCACAATGTTGATGTTTCAGTTTGGAAATCACATCATCGTCATCATCATCATTCTTTGAGCGTCAGTTGTTTGACATTGACTTTCTCTAAGATTCGCAACCATGGCTGCAGAGCCAATACTCTCTGAACTTGTCTAGTTCACCAGTTCCTCTCGTTTTCTGTAAGTCATAGTTTTGCATATGATCTTTGAAGATCTACGTGATGAGTACTGATACCAAAAGGTTTTCTAACAATCTTGCAATATGACCAGCCAATTCAAGTTTTTAATGGATTCTGTGATATTTCTGAATCCTGTTTATCCCTTCAATAAACCGTGCTTTCTTGCGATCTTTCTCGTGGTGTTGAGCATGATTCTCTTCTTTGCACATTGCATGGTTCTCGATTTGAAGGTCAGTCTTTTGGTTAGGATCTACGTTTGAGCTCCAGAGATAACTATCAGAAGGATACATTGATTAAAGACACTTGTACATATGGAATTTTTGTTCTCGAATATTGAGCCTGCTCAACTGATAACTTTTCAACCTAAACCGATTCTTTGCTTGATTTCTTCTCCTTTTGAAGATTTCATTAGAATCCGTCGTTCTAAAAGTCTATATTCTAGAGATTATTTCACATAAATCTATTGTCATGTTTCACATTGTGTTTTAAAGCAAAATGCATGGTTAAGCAGTTCGCTCATCTCTATGTAAAGACAATACATGAGTGCACTCATCTCTGTACACAGGTTCTATATCCATGCACACATCTATATGTACAGACACTCTAAGGGTGCACTTATATCTATGTACAGACACTATGTGAGTGCACGCATCTATATGCACAGTTGCTATATTAGTGCACACATCTATATGTACAGACACTATATAGGTCCACTCATATCTATGTACAGACTCTATGTAAGTGCCCGTATTTTTATGTACAGACACTGTATGAGTGCATGCATTTATATGTACAGACACTATATGAGTGCACTCGTATGTATGTACAAAAACTACGAATGCATACACCTATATGTACAAACATTATATGAGCCCATTCATCTCTTCATATGAGTGCACTGATCTCTATGTAGAGAAACTATATGGGTGCACTGTTCTAAACATACAGACACTAAATCAGAGCAGTCACCCATATGTATGGACACTATCTGAATGCACGCATCTATTTGTTACAGACATCATATGAGTGGAAGCATATCTGTATACAGACACTATATGAGTGCACTCATCTATATGTGCAGACATTATATGATTGCATGCATCTACATGTACAGACACCAAATGAGATTGCTCATCCATATGTACTGACACTATACAAATGCAATTATCTCAATGCACAGACTATCATATTTTTGAGCGTGTAGAATCAAAATCAGTGTGGGCATAGTTGAATGCGTGTGAAATGTTTATAAAGTAAGTATATATATACATATATATATATATGTGTGTGTGTGTGTGTGTGTGTGTGTGTGTGTGTGTGTGTGTGTGTGTGTGTGTGTGTGTGTGTGCGTGTGTTTTCCGGTATTCAATAAAGTAAAAGATATTGATTGGTATAACAAGTGAAAATATAAAACAATGAACTTTAACTCATTATAATTCTTTATTCACATAGTTATTAGAAGTACATCAAAGGGACTATGGAAATGAAGCTGGTGCAAGTGATTTTGAACGCTTGGTTACGATATTTTAATTATGTCTCGTGTGGTATAACGCTGATCTTTATCATGTAATGTTTTCATTCTATCCTTATAAATTTTTTCATATATGGCTGCGTCATTCGATGATGAAAAATAACAATAAAAGATTTTCAAAATTGTCATTAAATTCATACCTCGTCGAATATGATTTTCCATTATTATTCCATTACACACACAAACACATGCACAAGCATACACACACATACAAGTGCACAGACACACACACAAACACACACACACACACACACATATATATATATATATATATATATATGATACCCAAAAGTTTGAGGGAATTTTACCATAAAACTTACTCTGACTCCTATGTTCAATCATCTCTTTCAAAGTAGTCTAATGTGTTCTGGGAATTCTCGAACATTTATGATCAAAAATGCAACACCAATCAAAAATAGGTAACACATAGAATACATAACATGAAAACCTAAGCCACCCAAATCGAAATAATATTGGATTAAGGTTTAACTCTTGAATTCATACTAAGGAAATAGAATTTTAATTTTAAACGACTTTTAAGATTAAATTTGTCTCTCTTCGACGATTCAGGAATTCTTTTTTTGATTATTCAATCAATTCTATTTTATTGCTACTCATTTACTAGTTCCCCTGTCAGTTGAAAGCGGTTCAGACAGGTTTATGAATTTAAGAGTTAAAGCATCTGCAGTTGAGAGACTTTTAGCATGCTTATCTTGTTAGCTGTTACAAGTGAGTTTGTTCCTCGTTGTGTTGTAAATCAATGAAGACTTTGGTAAGAGATACTAGATTTCCTACAATTTTTTTCATCTAACCAATCTTAAATATAGGATTTTAATTAGATAATAATAAATCGAACTACCAATTAAAAAATTATTTGAGGGAGGGTAGAAATGTGCAAAATGTCTAATCTCTTCTATGAACAGTAGAGTAGTCCGTATAAATCGATAGAAAGATGGATAGGTAGATAGATAAATGAGACTGCACATCAAAAACCTAAACCAAGTACAGTTGCAAAATTATTTCAATACTGCTGTCATTTTTGACGGCATGGGTGGAATAGTGGAAATAAGTTCACTCAAGAGACGATAAAAGGAATGCATTTCAATTTTGAATCAAAGGTTTTCGGATAGTCCTTGCAAATATCGCAACCATGGGGTTTAAAGATTTCTTCCTTTTTCTGTATATCTTCTTAGAGCCAAATACATTATCAGAAGCATATTTTGGCGATATCCTTAAAATTCGAGTCTAATTTTCCTAACCACTGGGTTTGATGAAAATAGAGTAATTGAAAATATCGAAGTTGCCGAATATAGAAATACATTTTGCAACGAGTTACGGTGAAATTAATGATATTAAACGAGTAAGAATCATCGAGGATTTCATGAATTTTTAATAATTCTCTTGAAACTTAATTTAAAAATATTGCAAAAATATCACAAGAATTTAGTATATAACCATATTTAGACGGTATAAGTCTACAACGTGGTTTGGGTCTGGGTAATCCAGAATTTCATTCTCCCGAGAATGTTGACTGTCCGTATCTTCATCTTGCCGACTTTCCATTTCTTCTGCTGTTCATTTGCTTGAGGAACGAAGGAAGACATTTTGATCAAATGAACAGGCCTTTGTTTCATAGTTTATCATTTACAAAAACACCGGTTGACTTTTTTTTCTAAAAAATTAGTACATCGGGGTTATGTTTACAATTTATGGGAAGGAAAAACGTCTATTGTAAATGTTGTATTTATATATATCGTGTATAAGATTTATGGAAAAAAAAAAAGATTTCATGTACTATCATATGTGTATGATTTATGAAAAAAAGTCAATTGAGTATCTATAATAAACGAATTTTATTTTTATTTATCCCAGGTTATGGATTAACATAAGAAGGTAATTGTACGGTTTAGCCGTTTTCTATTCATCTGCGGAGATTATTTCAATATATACTTGAAAAATATCATTAAGTGAAACTGTAAGAACATGGTTCATGCATGTTTCCGTTTTTCATTGATAATTCCTCTAATTTCTTTTTACTTTAACTGTTTTAGAATCGAGTGGCCGGTATATATTGTAGAACCTAAAACTTTGAAATAAATGTTTCATTTACAGTAGATACTTTTTTTTCCAAAATCTTGACATATCACACTAATTAGACAGAAAACAGTCAACTGTTGCCTTTTGTTTGTTTTGTTTGTTTTTTTGTAAATAATGAAGTATGAGAGAATGGTAAGTTTGGTTACTCAAATTGTCTCCCTTTTTTTTTCAAGGAAATGAATTGCAGGGAAAATTAAAGTAGGCCAGGCGAAAATTCGGGCAGTTCACGTTCAGGAAAAAGAAATTCAGGATTTGTATTACCACCTTCATAACTTATCGGGAAGCTTTCCGTTGTATTATTGATAGTTAGCTAATCACATCGATTGGCAGTGATGGATTTGATCTTCGCTGGATGCCTAATACATGCAGCCTTGTTCCAAAACTAAACTCTGGTTGGAAATTAAATATATCATTTCAAATGGCACCCAATTAGCAGTATTTTCTGTCTGTAGCATTTATCACGGGTGATAACTATTGAATACAAATTATAAAGTAATCTCCCATACTTATCATCATTATTTTTTCTCAATTCGGGATATTTCGGGATAAACATAGGCAAGAAAACGTAGAGCAACCAAATGTTTTCGATATTTTTCAACTGCAGCACAATTGCAAAGTTTTTTTTTATAAACTGCCGCCATTTTCTGGTGTCATTGGTAAACTAGTATACGACTAAAAGTGTTTTATATCTGTTTTATTTTCATCGCAAGATCATCCTGAACAAGACCCAAGTAGGCCTATTGCCAAAACCTGACTGATAGAATTTCGATGCCATTATTGTCCCAAAGCGAGAATTAGTGCCAAAATTGTATAGGGCTGCTATTAAGCAATTTCATAGGATAACGTCGAAGTTGCCAAATTGACGGTGAAATCTACCAATTGCTTCAATTTGATATCCTGACTTGATATAATTTTCAAACCATTCGAGATCTGCCGAAGTCAAAGCCGAAGATCAAATGCTTTAAAATACGCAGAAATAGTCAGAATTCAATTTTCACGGGAATAAATATCTAAAGGTTAACATTTCGAATCTGATTTTGTTATCCAATAGTTAAATGGTAGGTGAATAAACTTGATTCTCCTCGAAAGGTTTAAGAAAGAAATCTTTCAAAAATACTCAGTTTTAATAAGTCTGGTAGGTTACTCGATAGAAACTGTTACACAATCAATATCTTTCAGCAGCATGACGTAAGTAATTGAACATATATGGAAATGGGTGATCAATGAATAAGTACCTTCTCTTGCCTTCTGCTTGAGTAGTGACCACAATAAGTCAGAATTTAAAAAACAAACAAACAGACGAGCACAAAATTAGTGATCGATTTAGCATAGGCTGACATTTTGAATCGACCCCCTCCCCAAATTAGGAATCAATTTATGGGGAATTTAAAAGAAAAAACAGTTTTTTTCTTGACATAATAAGGAGTAAATTTTTAATATTCAGCCTTGTAGCACCATTTGAGCAACGTTGATTACCGATGAATAGGTGTCTGGCGAGACTTAAACCGCAACACTCAGCATTGGAAGCCGGTTTTACAGTGACACCTGCCTTGCTGATTTCGCTAAAAGGACCACTTGCTGTAGTCATTCAAATCTAACCATATAGTTATATCCCTTATTTTCCCCCAAATGCCCGCTACATCATCATTTTTGTAACATTTGCTACTTCTATTATTTTTTTTTTATTTGATTATCTTAAATGAATCATCATCACCATCATCATTAGTCTTTTAGCGTTCGTCGTTGGACATAGACCTTCCACAGGATATGCCACAATTCTCTATCATGGGCGGCGCAGGGCCAGTATTTTCTGAATTTGTCTAGTTCATCTCTAAATCTTGTATTCTGTCGGCGTCGATTTCACATGTGATCTCGGGGGATCCATGTTGTAAGTCGTGATGTCCATCAGTTGTCTGCCATTCTTGCAATATGACGTTGCATGCTTCTCAGTTCGTGGGTCTGTCTCTTGGTTAGATTATCGTCATCAAATCTTCACGAGTATTTCTTTTCTTTCAGTTCCTTGCACTTTTATCTGATACTTCCGGATTATCATTCCACAGAAACCGGAAATAAAGAAATAACCTATGGTGAGATCTGAATCCACATCTTTCATCCTTGGGAGTCTGTCTCTATTTGAAACCATCAATCAACACTGTCAACATCAACATGGAGAAATCTATGTTGATGCTAACTATCAACATAGTCGACATCAACATAGATTTCTTTAATTTTTGAGTGGGTCTGGTTAGCTGACTGGCTGATTTGATATTCATGCATGTATTGCACGTTACGGTTGCAACGATGGAGCCAAAGGGCTGGAAAATTAAACATTTATAACTGCTAGTGTCTTGAAAAAATCCTTCTGTTTTTCACCCCTCAAATTGGTATTTCATGGGGTTCAGTTTTGAATTAATGTTTATGCTAAATAGGTCCCTTAGTTTCCGTCCGGCAGTTTTCATGTTACTTTTTCTTTTTTTTTTTACTTTCAATTTGGACGTTTTTAGTGATCACCACCCAGCTGAGGACAGAAGAACTTACTCATTGATCAGTCCTTTCTCCCAATTTTTCAATTGATCACTCCCAACACGGCATGCAGCTAAAAGACATTGGTCACATGACAGTGTCTATTGAATGACTAACTAGACTCGTTCCTTATCCACGATGTATACGAACGAACGTAGATTGACAATTTGTGAGTTGCAATGAAAGCAACAGGATTATGGTTAAAGAAATATCAGCCCAGGACAATCAATAATATTTGATGATGCTTCATCTTAGAAATTGGAATCATATCGCTAATTTTACTAGCTTATGGAAACGAAAATGGCGGTGTATCAAACGTTCAAGTTGAATAAAGAATGAAAGCTATTTGGTTGGATTTGACATTGTGTGTCCATTCAGTCGCTGCAGTCTAATCTGTGAGGCAAAGCTGCCCCAGACAGAAAGTTTCTCCAGTGTAATCATCATCATCATCATCATCCGTAGCTGCAGATGCAAACGCCACCATTTAGTGTTCGTCGTTGGTCATAGATCTTCCCATGATTCTCATGGCCCCTCTCTCACTGGCGTTGTGGAGTCAATACTTTCTGAATTTGTTTAGTTCGTGACGTCATCATGTTTTCTGCCGAACACAAACTCGTATATGATCCCTGGGGAACCAAGTTGTTTGTTGCTAGGTCAAGAAATTACCTGGCATTCTTTTGGCATGCCAAGTCCAGAGTAATTTTGGTTTTCTAATCGATTCGATGATGTGTCTATAATATACTTTGCTGTCTTGTGATGTCTCCATGCGATATTGAACACGATTCCCCCGGTGCAAAGTGCATTGATCTCATGTTCTAGCTTCAAAGGTGACTATCGGGAGTATAAGTTTGGTTGAATACCTTTCTTTTTAGCTCTAATGGGATTTCTTTTGTTCTTGAAGGATGAGTACGCTCCATCGGAAACTTGTAAATATTTTTCGCCTGATTTCTTCTTCTTTAAAGCATAAGAATGCTCGCTGTTTATTCAACAATCATAGAATATTGATGTTGACCTTGTGATAAAAATCAAAATGAATGCCTCAGCAGCCTGAAAAAAAATTACTTAATACATTTGCTTCAGTAAAATTCGAACGTTAGCATGTGTCATATTCAAAGGTGTAGCTGAAGGGCGTTACAGAGTTACTTAAAAGTGCCCTCCAACCCCCAATTGAGGGAAATCCCTGAAGCTTTATAGATAGTAGTTCGCTTGTATTTATTCCGAAGGATTTCAGTAAGTGATGGATAGCAGTAACAATAAACCTCGAATATATATATGTATATATATATATATACATATATATATATATGTGTGTGTGTGTACGTGCGTGTGTGTGTGTGTGTGTGTGTGTATTACTTAAAAACAGCCACCAATATATATTTACGACATATATATGACACTAAATAGATTGTTCCCATTTGATTTTATCCCACCTTAGATTGTTTTTTTGAAATGCACTTGAGAGTCATATATATATATATATATATATATATATATATATATATATATATATATATATATATATATATATATCGCAGAATATGGATTTGCTACACGAACTAACTCCCGTTTCCACCCTCTTTGGGCCTCATATATATATATATATATATATATATATATATATATATATATGTATATATATATATATATATATATGACTCTCAAGTGCTTTTTTTCTGGTGCTTCACAGAAAAAAATTGCTGTTCACATGTTGCTTAGAGGAGAATAAAAATATTTCTGTTTGGCTGTTAAGTAGAAGTAGGATGGGAGGTGTATGTATCAGTGTGAATGAGGGTAACATCTGGATTGAAATGAGATGGATCTACGAGAGACAGGGTTAGGGGGTTGTTTTCCAACTCTAGGTGTTTAGCTTGTCTTAGATAAGAGGGGTAGTGAAGGGCTAGAATGGCCATCCTCAGGTAAAGTGGGTTTCTTTATTTTTATCGGAGGATGGACACCTGGTGTCCAGTATTTAATTGATTGGTGTTGGTAAGCGTAGGACTGGTGGGAGTAGGTGTATTATTTTTATTTGATCTTTTTGGTTGAGGGCTGAGACTACTTTCACTTTCCTTAAAGGGATGATGTATGAGTGCTTATACTGTTCTTTCGGATTTGATTACCGGTTGTTGGCCAATAGTTTGTGTATTGGTGTTGTAATATATTGCATTTACGTGATTTTGTTTTGCAATCAAAGTATTTAGAGAGTTTGCAATCTGAAAGTGAGCATATCTTTGCTTTATTGTACTGCGCTGGGATATAAGTGCTGTTTTGACGCATCTTCGTGTTGAGGAGTTGTGAATTCTCTGGAAGAGATTGGCTTGGTGAAAGTTGAAATTATATATATATATATATATATATATATATATATATATATATATAGAGAGAGAGAGAGAGAGAGAGAGAGATAGATAGATAGATAGATAGATAGATAGATAGATGGATGGATAGATGAAAAGGCATTACAACTTTTAAAATGCAATATGGAATACTGAAAAGCAATTTTAAAACTATTTGGGTCTGATTAATCAGCGAACAGATTAAAATGGCATGCAGAATCCCAGAAGTTAATTTTTTCCTCTTTCTCCCAGATTAAATGGAAAACAAATAAACCCTTTGATGGATTGTAAATCGAATAAAAACTAGAGAAATCGTCAACATGTTTACCAAAGCTTCCATTATTGCGTGCCTCATTTTCATGTTGATAAGAAGTAAAACTTCAAAACCATATCAACAGGAATATACAAATTTTCGAGTAAATATACCGGTTGCAAAAAGTTGAGGCGTTCACAGACACAGAACAGTCAACAATGAAGATAAAGTAATAGAAGATTTCTTTGAAAAAAATAATATAATAATGTTAATTCAATCGTGACAAAAATTTCCTTGTTGCAAAAACAATAGAATTAGAATTTCAATTTTCTATGAGACTGTGGACAGAGCCTCATTATGATGTCTCTGTGCTAAAGTGGCGATAGTTTGAATCAGATTGTTTTGAGTTCCAATGCAACGAAACACATCCAGCATATTCTAAAATACTTTTTTTTTTTTTAATTCATGAAATGATGTCGTAATAACTCATTTAGCAATACTTGGAATTACGAAATCCCAAATAAATGAACATTTGGAAAAGTGCAAATGCTGCCATTTGACTAAATAATTAGAACATGTTATTGCTCATGTTTTATTTTCATCATTTTATAAGACAAGTGCAAATCATTGGATTTGAGCTTTTACACTGGTGTATAATTATTTTGTTCATTATTTTGAATTTTAGTCGAGATGTTTAATTATTGTGCTTTTATCTTTGTACGCAGTCGCTCATTCTAGTGTTGTTGTATGATTATAAAGTTTTTAGAATATCTCGAGCTTGAACATCTTGAGATCTATAGTAAACTTCTGCAGAAACATAATTATTTACACCCCCAATCCTTCATATATATATATATATATATATATATATATATATATATATATTCTAATGTTATGTAGTTTTCCTTTGAATGAAAGTGCTCAATGTATCCAGTAAGTTAGAGCTATTATGATAAAACACTAGTAGAATCTTCACTACAAATTTCTCTCATACTTTCCTGCGTCTATCTTGTGCATTTTATTAAAAATTGAATATGAGTTCTTATGTATGAATAATTTTTTGTTGTTTTCTGGATTTGAATATCCAAAAAAGATTCTTTCATAAATCTGCGTCCGGATATATATTTTTAAAATGTATGTGCCGTGGTTACTACAAGGTTATCTAGATATTACTGGTGGTATATGATACTGTTAGTTGTTAATTTCACCACTTTATTACACACACGCCCCCACGCATACACACACATACACATACGCATATATATGTGTGTGTATGTGTGCGTGCATATATATATATATATATATATATATATATATATATATATATATATATATATATATATGTGTGTGTGTGTGTGTGTGTGTGTGCGTGTATATAATGAGACATAAGCATGTATTATATTGGCATAGCAATAGATATAGAACATAACATATATATATATATATATATATATATATATATATATATATATATATATATATGCATATATAAACACACACACACACACATATATACATATTCATGATATGCGGCCCAGGGGTTCGGGAAAATCGAACAGCGCGCGCAAACCGAATCTGGTACGGATTTTGTTTTATTGCAATGCATGGAATCTTGAAAAATCGATACAGACTAGAAATTTATTGGAAGAAACAGTGAAATATAGGTTCTGTGGTCACTTAATTTTCTTTCAACGTCAAGTTTCCAGAGCTTATGGGGAGTACCTCATATAAATTCGTATGTACATACCCAGATGTGTCATTTGTATTTATATTTGAATGATTTTGCAGAACTAAAATCATTCTTTCGTCGGGTGAGTTTGAATTAACAAATTTACAAATAAAAAAATGGTCTTGGTTTTCTGCTTTTGTTTTCTCTCTAAATAACTGTTTTTATCTCAAAGATAGTTCTTCATCTGGAATAGAAACTGTTTGGGATCTGGTAATTCGGGAACGATTGCATTGCACAAGAAATATCATAATGAATCTTTATTACATTAATCATTGTATACCGTTTTACATTTTTCTCTATTAATTCTTCCAGAATATTTCAGTTACTTTCCAGATCAAGTACTCCTACTGTCACTCTACGACCATCAGTAAGCAGTGCGGATCTTATAGAGAGGTCTAAATTCCAAGCAAGACTCAAAATCATATCACTTTCATCTCGGAAATCAGTCTCTGGATGACAACTACTGCACTGTTTGAGACACAGGAGCTTTATGGTTCGTAGAAAGTTAAATCCAACCATATTATATGTCATCGCTTTTACGTACGCCTATAGAATTACTACTTTTATTACTACTAATATTATCTTTAATTTTTTATAAGATGAAGTGTTGTCAACCATTATCATTTTGACTTGTATCAATTTCTTCTGGATTTTAAAGCGTTTCATTGCAACTAATAAAACTGACGATAAAAAAAAATCAAGTGAAGAATCATGCTAGGTTGGCAAGCTCTTGATAGAGCAAGCTCAACTTTCAATAACAAGAAAATCCCATTTTACCTTAAAAGAAAGGTGCGCAACCAATGCCTAATTCTGATAGTCATCTATGGAACGGAAACATGGAATTTAACCAAAGAAGTGATCCTCGAAGTGAGAACCATGGAACGTATACGGGACACAGGAGAAAATAATGCTCAATATCTGCAGAGTTCACAAGACCGCACAGAATATTAGAGAAAATACGAGAGTCTGAAAGTTGAACATTTATAGAATTCACAAGAAAATTCAAATTGCAATGGGTTGGTCATATATTAGAAATGACAGACAACCGCTGGACGTCACGAATTCCAACGTTGATCCCCATGTATCTTTTTTTTGTAACAAACTGAAAAAGTTAAATAAATATTAGCTCTATGGCGCCCATGAAAAAGAGAGAGAGAGAGAGGGGGGGTTGATTTAGGGCAAGGTATATATATATATATATATATATATATATATATATATATATATATATATATATATATATATATATCGACGAACTCTGAAAGGCTGATATCGATGAAACTATTCAATCTTCCTTTTTTTCCTCTCTTCGCTTCAACACTTCCTCTTCTGAGGGCCTTCAGCTCAAGAACATTTATGCACCTCTCAGCATATGTAAATTTTATTTTTCACATATACAGATTTGTAAAGGTCATTATTTTCATTGAAAGACTTCATAAATAGAGTATATCTAATATTTTGTATTACTCCAGTAAGAACTACTCCACGTATAAAAAAAAAATCTTTAGTGCAACTTGCTGGGAGAAAATTCAATTGGATTCAATCTGATTACTTTCCTTTCTCCGTTTGATTGTGACCGGTAACAGTTTCTTTCAATGGAAACATTAGCTACAATTTTTCTAACCCTATTAAGCGACTAAATGAGATTAGAAGCTTCTTCATACAAACCAATTGCTGTGAACTCAATTTTGTCTTTTATGCTATTTAATAACCGTCGTCTCCACTTTCCTTTCTGTCAAGGAAGCCATCTCTGTCTTGAACAAATACTGAACAAGTTCTAAGTTAATAGAAAGAAGCCAGTTTCGTTGCTGATTGTAGGGATTCAAAATTTTATGAAGACAAATGTGCAGGAATGGGTTGCTTCGGGAGCGCTTTCAATTCGTTTACTTGTTTTTACTGTTGGGAAAGGTTTTCATACAATCTCAGAATTCAACTACATCAGTGCTTGTTCCAAAGGCATTTGTTTGGAATAAACATGACTTCAGTGTGAGAAATATATTTCTGTCCGTCATGGGAAACTATGGCTTCGTTTTATTTCAGATACTTCTTGTTGCCGATCGAGATATTTTATATCTAAATCTATAACCATTTAGATAACCTGAACGAGTTTTTTTTTTTTTTAATTTTTCTATTAGATTTCTCCGGAACAATTGATCAAAACAACTTCAAACTCGACACTGCACTGCCTTATCCGCTGACTAATGTATACTGCAAATATCAACTTCGTACGATGGCCAGTTGCCGGGTTATGTCGGCGCATGCATACAAATAAGCACGCACACACACTGATGGACATTTATCAAATTATAGTTAGATGTATTTGGCTCTCATTAAGAGGTGAGGTGCATGAAAAGTAAGATACAATTATGAGCCGATTAAGTGAAACTTTCATAAATATACAATTAAGGGTATCTCACCGTGAACTAATATCTTGCAAGCTAGACCAGGGGTCAGCAAATTTACAGCCCAGAGCCTCATTTCAACTGGCTCACCGACTTCATTGAATATATGACGTTGCATACAAAAATTTCCTGGTTTTCTTTACCTGTAGTTGATTGGTAAAAAAAAAATCAGGATAAAAAAAATCGAGTGATGTCTCAAGGAGCCAATATCCTACAGCTGTATTGTTTTTAAACTATGCAAACCGTTTTAATGGCCTAGTATGATCGTTGTTTTATTTTCGATAGGCTTGGCAAGCAAGAATATTGAAAATATCTATAATCTGGGCTACTTTGCCAGCTTTTAGGGTAGACTTTTACACATTTCCAGTTATCGGATTTTTTTTATACCGAATGTTTGAACCATTGAATCCCATCAAAAAATCTCAACAAAGGTTTCTTTAGTTTTCAAGTTGATCTGGTTGGCTGGCTGGCTTGCATAAGCTTGTATGTATCACATGAACAGGCCAGGCTAACGGAGAGGGCAGAAAATTCAAATATTCATTCCTTATATCAATAAAATTCGTTTTTTTTAATTCGCCTTCAATAGCTTTTTGATGGAGTTTCAATTCTCAAGGTATATGATGTTCATGGTAAAATGATTCCTAGGTTTGTGTCCAATTGTTTTTTTTATTTTTTTTTATTCAGATTTTTATCAAGGATCACTGCCCAACAAAATGTGACATAAGTGAATAATCCATTGTTTTTTGTAATCTTTCAATCGATCATACCAACACAGCATAATACTAAAGGGCACTTCTCACGTGACTATTTGAGGGACCAGTTTTGTTTTTGTTCAAACAACCAAAATCTTCTGAAAACGAAAGTGAAAAGCTCTTACCTTATTTTACATTTCATTTGACAATGTTGAAAAGATGACTGAATGAGATTAGAGCTTACCTACAAAAAAGAATGAAAAAATTGTCAGTAACTTATATGTGTAGGCGTGTGAGTGTGTTAGCCTTAATCACGCTCTATGTTTTGTGTATATGTGTATATAGGTATACATAAGCATACACCTATATATTTGTATGCGCACATTTATAAGTGCATACGCACTAATAAATATGTAATGCTCATTTGCACATATATGTATACATGCAGAAAGACATATCTATGCAGAAACACTAATACGTATATATATGCATACATGATTATATACGTGATTACAGCTTGATACACATACACACAAACATGTATACATATTTATACATATGTATAAGTGTTTTTGAGTGTATGTATGCATATATGTATACTTATATGCATGCACGCACACACACATATATGCACATATGTATGTATATATACAGAGACAAATATATGAATTTATAATCAAACACTCACACATATGTGTATATACATATATGTATATTGATACAGAAGCACATATGTCAACATATGCACACACACACAGATACTCATATATGATTAAACATTAATACAAATACACAAAAACCTGCATCGACACACTTCCACGCACGCACACTTCCATGCATGCACACACACGCACACACATATACATGTATAAATTATGTATTGCGTTATAATATGGAGAAACTCTCATTTTAGTTGTTTTCCCGTCGTCCTACTGATAATTTATTACTCAGCGTAGATAACGTGAATAGAATATACTATTAAAGAAAATGGGGGGTGGCCGAAGGAATCAAACCTGCCACCGATTAGGTAGCTGCTTCAACAGAGCGATGCTCTTATCATTCAAAGAACTAGATAACTGTTTTCACTCAAAATTCACATCTCGTTTATTGTTTGGTCTGTGTCTGCTCTATTTGTTCCTTCTTACCCAATAGTCATGTATCAAGAAATGAATATACATGATCTGACGGTGCATGTCGCATTGTTTTCATTTTGACGGTCAATCTTTTGGTAGGGTTCATTATTTTAGCTGCGTGGGCGACTATAAAAGGGATTCCTTGGTTGTATGTCTTAATTTTTTGAGCTAATGGAATTTTTTTCTTTTTGAAGGTCAGGCTTGCCAACCCCGAGTTATTCCTCGGTTAATTGGCTGTATTCAAATAATTTTGCCGTTTTTTTTTTGTACTTCAAAAAGATATCAAAAACATTTTGTTGTTCTGCATTTTCTTTTGTCCAATAAGAACAAACCAGTATCATATATTCACCAAAAAACACTACTCAAGGGAGACTAAACCGTGATCACCATGTAATAGTTATCTCCCTTGACTAATGTTACATACAATAATATAGACATATGAGTAACATAACACATAAGTAAATGGTCATACTTTTGATGACTTCTCCTTATCTGTTTCACTCTTTTCCATATTTATCTCTTTTTCCTTTTTTTAAGTGAAGGATACTTCATTTGAATTTTCTTCTTTTTCTTTCTTTTTTTTCTCTTTCGTCTTTCCTTTCTATTGAGTCTATCAGTATTTCCTCTGTTTTTCATCCTATTCTTCTTTCTACTCCATCTTGGTTCTTTCCTTCTGTTATTCTCCATTGTCCCGGCCCTTCTTTTCAGCCCTTCTTTTCAGCCCCCTTTTCTCTTTCTTTTTTTTTTTTTTTTTGCTTTACTTCAATATTTCCAATTTCTTTCATTCCAGCATTTATCATTCCTATCTCCCTCCTTTCTTTTGGACTTTTCCCCCCATTTTCTCTGTTATTCCTTTCTTATTCTATTACTTTCTTCTATAAATATATAACTTACTTTTTTCCTGCGATTCTTCAATTTTTCTCTCTCTCTCCCCCCTCTCTCTCTCCCTCTCTCTGATTGGAATAAATCTACTAAAAAATTATATCTATCTGCTTAATTTATCATTATTTAAATCTTGTTCTAATATCAAATTAAATTTTCATCAATCCTATATTTAGATTTGAATTCGACTAAATAATCTTTTTCTATTCTTTTTATTCCATCTTTCAGTAACATAATTTTCCTTATTCTGTCATAACCACTTCCTTTTTCAACAGTGTGACTCCGAGGAAAATTCTGTCGATTATTTTGAGCGGGAAGAAAAAATGCAAAACTATATGAAATTCTCCTAGATTAGAATTCTACATGAACATTGCTTATCCTAAATTGAAAAAATATTGTAACATTAGAGAAATAATAGAGAAAAAACGTAATATTGAACATAGATTATTTCCTTTTTATCTATAGTTCTTATTCTATAATTCCTATTTTTTTCTCTGTGTGTTTCCAAGCCACCTCGGCCGTCTCTGGTATCAGTTTTTCATCTTTTACATATTATTTTCAATCTTCTCTTTTTTTTACTTAACCTTATTCTATTATCTATTGTCGGTATCTTTGCTTATACAAAATAATTTTGCTACACCCTAATTCCCAACTCTTAATAACTGTCAAACGTTAGAATTTTCAGCTTCATTAAAATTTCAGAATTGCTTCTGTATGCAAATATCTCAACTACGTGACCATAAACTGACTCCCAAGTTTCTCTCCCCAACACCCACCTGGCATCATTCCATTTGATGTTCCTTTAAAAAATGCACTTGCAGGAAATCTCATTAATATTCACCCTCTTTATCAGAGTTTAATTCTAAGTTGATTTGTTTCAGTTTTACCAAGTGGGTCAAATGAGTATTTGATATGTTCACTGTTTTGTTCGTAGATTTTTCCTTCATTTTCTGTGAGATTTTGTATTCTTATCATGTTTTTTCATTAAATTTGCTATTAAAATTTATGGCTTATTTTATTTTCCTTGTCATTCTGTCTTTTCTATCCTACCTTCCTCCCTTATACCTTCCCTTTACTTTCACTTTCACTTTCACTTTTACTTTCAACCTGTTTAATTCATCTTGTTGAAAGTCTTTTTTCTCCTTCATTGTTCCTATTTTCACCATTATTTTGATCTAAGCATCAATTATCCCCCTCTACAAGGATCATTTTAATAGCTCACTCTTTTCTT
Source organism: Thysanoteuthis rhombus (assembly GCA_963457665.1). NCBI lineage: Eukaryota > Metazoa > Mollusca > Cephalopoda > Oegopsida > Thysanoteuthidae > Thysanoteuthis > Thysanoteuthis major. Next base: position 4,773,629 of record OY735220.1, on the reverse strand, counting down.
CTTTGTCATCATTTCCACCATCTTTTATCGACAATCGTCACATCGGCATTATAATCTTCATGCATTACTCATTACATTCATTTGTCAGTGAATTTGATATGTTGATTTTATATTCTTTTGCTGGACCTGAGTTCCAATGATTATTTATTGGAAAAGAATGCCATCTGCCTCATCTCAACAACATTGATTTTTAATGCATTTCTAGGGTAAAATCTTCAGCAATGTATGTACACCGTATGTATTATAGCCGAAGTCTGTCAACAATATTTGCATAATTCCCGACCACGCACAATCATTCTTTGATTTTGAATCCACAACCTACAGTTTGAGTGCCGAAAATTGAACTGCTTACTCTCCGATATATTTCAATAAATGTATTACTCCATTTATCCAGTTGAGGGCAAAACTATTATAAACTTTACTTGTAATCATTCAAAAAACCCGTACTTATCCAACATTACAACAGCTACCTTCCTTTGATAAATTTTGATCGGAAAAACATATAAAACGTTTCGATCTGATGGATTCTTCGATATTTTGGATAATGTCCACCAGTTCAATCTATATATTGAACTCTTGATTGATGTGTGAATCTTCAACGATTGAGCTGCTTTCCTAGTCAACTTGAAATTTCTGAGCATTGAAGGAATCAAGAAATATCCCAAGGCAAATAATCTAAAGCCGGCTCTATATTGAATATATGACTATCTGGGGTGGGCTGGGAACCAGTCCTTATATGTCTCTTGCCACGAATGAATGCGTAAGGTTCGTTGGAAGATACAAAGAGAGCACGTTTCTCTTGCTGGAGAAATTGATTTTTCATGCAGCAATCATCCTTCACTGTTCGCATTGAAAGGTTTTATGGCTTTATCGGGCAAGCAATTCTCAAATGCCTTCGAAATCGTCAAGATACTTCTCTATTTGCCAGCAGGAAGTGAGAAAATGAGGTGTGTTTTTTTCCTCCTCGACTTCTCTTTTTTTTTTTTGGTTATTAATCTTTTATTTAATCTTTATTTTTATGGTTACAATATTTTCCTGTTCTTTAGCTTCCTTTCATTTATTAAGCTTTTAAGGTTTCTCGGGTTTGCACTAATTTTTCTTCTGCTTCTTCTTCTGCTTATGGAATCTATATATCCATCATAACCTGATCATAACTATCTATCTATCTCTTCATCCCTCTGTCTGTCTATCCGTCTGTTATATATATATATATATATATATATATATATATATATATATATATATATACTGCATTAGTTTATCTCTCTTTCTTTCTTTCTCACTCTCTCTCCCTTCATATATATATATATATATATATATATATATATATATATATATATATATAAATATTAAATATATATATATACGTATAATTTTTTTTTCATATTTCTCAGTCCAGCTATCTATCTCGTTCGATCATTCTTATCTATATGTCTATCCATTCATCTAAGTCTGTTCAGATCCTTTTAGATTTTATCTATTTAGTCGTCTCTCTGTCCCAATATGTCCATATCTATCTATCTATCTATCTATCTATCTATCTATGTATCTCTCTCTCTCTCTCTCTCTCTCTCTATATATATATATATATATATATATATATATATATATATATATATATATATATATATATCCATTTATCTCGGTCAGTTCATTATCTATCTATGTTCATATTTATCTATGTTCTTATCTATCCATCTATCTATCCATTTCTCTATCTCAGACTATTCATATCTATCTATTTTTCTATCTCAATATCGTCATTCACTCACTCTGTTTAACCCGCTCTTTATTCATCCGATAATCCTCGTAAGAATAGGTTTTTTTCTCTTTCTCTTTTCATTCATTTCATATTTCTTTTCGAATCTTCCTTCCTTTTTTCTGCATTTTGAACCTCCATCCACTCACAGTCTCCCTCAATCATCACTTATACAAAATCTGCAAAATTATGCCTCACCAAAACAGATCAGTCTTTAAAATATTTTTTTTCAATCCATGACCTACATACTAAATTCCCTTCTTGCGTTTTCACATTTCTAAATGCAGTCCAAGAGGGAAAGAAATTGCATGATCAATTGATTTTTTTTAAATGCCAGCAAATATTGAAGAAAAAAAATACTATATATATATATCCCCTTATCTTACTACCTCTCCTATATTAAATGTTACTGTGTCTTTATGTGGTCTGATTAAGTGTAATTCTTCTGGTGCATCTGACTTCATCGAAATGTCATCGGCGAATCTCGAGCACTTTGATTATTTTCCGTCGATGTTTATTCCCATTCCTTTGATTCATACAGAGAGCCATAGAAAGAGCAATGCCATGGATAACTCTAAGAGATAAAAAAAAGGATCAACATTGATCGGAGAGAAGACTACAGTGATCGATATTACACAAAAGACTAAAGGCAGTAAATGCAGTTGGAAAAAAAAACAGAAACACAATTAAGTGATGAGATAAAGAGACATGGCGGCTTTTAACGCAATTGCAGTCGTCATAGAGATTTAAGGGAAACGCTGATTCCATACATACACGCTCGCATACGTGCACACACACACACACACACACACACACACACACACACACACACACACACACACACACATATATATATATATATATATATATATACATATATATATATATATATTGAGATGTGAACTTTCCCTTTTTCAACCGCTGAATAGGAAAGTTTATCAGTCAAAATCTATATAGTACCTTATCTTGTATTTATATAGTACCAAAGAATTGATGAACTTGCAATACGTCGAAGAGGACAGAGAAATATAATTTGTTCACTACAGGGTCTCCTGAATTGCCATTTTACTGTAATATATAGACAGGGTATACACAGAAATGAACACTCTGTTTACACTGTATATATTCTTATGTGCTTTATACCTGATATCGATCACACCTGCCTCATAAAAGACACAACTTTCAAAAACAATGACAATAGCAATATATATATATATATATATATATATATATATATATATATATATATATATAGATAGATAGATAGATAGATAGATAGATAGATAGATATGTGCGTGTGCGTGTGTGTATATATATATAGGGAGAGAGAGAAAGAGAGAGAGAGAGAGGCAGACAGACAGACAGACAGACGGACAGAGTTGGAGTGGGGGGTGTGAGAGAGAGAGAGAGAAATTCTTGAATTCCACAAAACGGGTCCCATAAACTTAAGAAAAAAAGCAAAAAACAAGGAATATACGACCTGTTTGTAGTTTTCAGATGTTTGATAATGTCAGATATTTCATTAAATAAGATATTGGTTTCGTAGCCTCAATCGGTTTCTGTGTTGTTTCCAAGAGTTCTGAACAATATGAGATTTATCAGTGTTTTTGTCAGTCACGCCATTAAATGTAGCTAGAATGGCTGCAGCTCAATCAAATGCGGCAAACCTATTCAAACCTACAGGGTTGCTTCAAAATGAAAAGTTTTGAGAGATATTTTTGAAAAGTATCTTTGGGGGTCTATTTAAAATGTAACTATAATGCCCAAGTGGAACTTACTCTCCGCTTATACACATTATACATTATTTCTTATCTTATATTTTTATATCTAATCCTTCAAGTGGCGCAAAGTAAAGGGAAATCAACCTTTCAAGGGATGAAAGGTAAAGGGAGACAATCCCTCATCCTAAAGAGTCAACATTGAACGGACACTCCCCTTAAGCAGTCAAAAGTGAAGTGAAACTTTCCCTATCCCGAGGGCTAATTTGAGAGGGACTTTACTACCATGAAAAGGGTAAAAAAATAACGTTCGACATTTCATTTTACAGCGACTAAAGTGAAACGACAACCCTGTGTTTAAGATCTCAAAAGTGGAAGAGAGACTTCACCCTTTTTTAAGGGGTAAAAACTGATGGAGATTTTCCGAATTGAAAATTAGACTGTCCCGTGGAAAAAAGCATTTTGAAACGTTTTTATGGTAGGGTCAATTTATATGATTGTGATTTCAAAATGTTCTGAAACTGAAAATGTAGTTATAAATGCACAACTATATATACGGCATTAGATTTATTTAAAATCTTCAACTTATGATATCGGTTTTGATAGGATAATCCCCCATTCTTCCATATACTGTCCTCAAAGGTAAACTAAACTATTGTTTTTCTATCTTCAAACACAGTAAGCCATATTGTTCAACCTCCCGAGAAAGCAAAATTACATTTGGAATAAGAATATGCTCTGACAGAACAGGGTAACATTGATTCTTAATTTTTGTTCTTGAGATGAGAGTAATTATAATCATCTTTGATGAGGCCCTCAATCAGTTGTTGACGATGAGAATTTAAAGGGTGTTGCAGAAATTGATACAAAGATAACTCTTTCAGCTTTGGCTCAAAATTTACTGAGTTACAAAACATGTATCTGGTGACAGCAAGCATATTTTTCATTTCGTGAGGCACTACGTAATATTATGACTTTTCGACAATAACTACAAAATCTACATTGTGTTCAAAGTACACGGTAGACACTCAGAAACAACGTAGAAGGTTGTACAACAAAATTTGGGCTTTGCCTCAGAACAGGAGAACCAATATCATCCATAAATGCATGCTTCAAATTTGTTCCTATTGGGAAGTTACGAGTCGATATTTCAAAAAAGAACCCGAAAACAGTAATGACATATTCTGTAGTAAGTGCATGGATGGTAAAATCACTTACTACGAAATAGAAATAGATATACTTTCTTGAAAATCTAACTAAATCTTCCTTCTGTGATATCAATATTTCATATTCCTTCATGGGTGTGGTTATCTATCGGTTGTTTGAAGTAAACGTAAGTGAAAGTAGACACTATTAGCCTAAAATTATCCGTAGCTATTTCCCGCGGTTGTCATAATCCGTATAATTGCGAATCTGGGGATCTTTCATCATCACTTCCACCATTTCCAAATGATATTATATTAGAAACCGTCAACAGAAACTGTAACCCAAAGTATCAACATAAGACTCTTCCTTTTTCAAGTTAGTCCGTACAGACTGCACTAATGGAGGTAGATGGCTGAAATCTTCAACATTTACTCTTTATTATACCCACAGAAGAAAATTTTTTTTTCAATCCTACTGAAGATAGATATTTTAATGATGGGCTCAATTGCAAGAGAGTTTTTTTTTTTTGAATTGGTCCCTAGTTTATGCCCATTAGTATTGACGATGGTTTTAGAAAATTCGGACTTTTTAGCATCAAAAACCCAACAGTGGGAAAGAGGAATAAACGATTCATTGATCTGCCTATCGCTCAATTGTTTAATTGCTCACCCCAATACAGTATGCTGACAATAGATATCGTTTAATTTACTGCTTCTATTGAGTGACTTATCAGACCTTTTTTTTTTTTTTTTTTTACTTCATTACATTTCTGAAGGCTGACATCGGATTCAAAGACTAGATGTCTATAGATGCAAGTTGAATATCGGAGAGATCTTAATAAATTGACTTGTTTCCAAATATAACACAAAGGTCTTTCTTCTGCGCAGATGACACAGTGATCTTTCTAAAGCTGAATTGAATAGACAGATTTTAATTTGCAGTCTAGATTTACCAATTAGATATGAATATATATCGTATATATTTTAATGTATGCAAACACAGACAGTTGCCATGACAACACGATATGAAATAAGTTAATCTTTATTATTTCATTAAAGTTTAAGTGAATAGTGTCAGATTATGATCTGTGGAAAATAAATCAATAACCTTCGTAACGAATGCAGGATTTGGAAGACTACGTACAGAATATCATACACTGATAAGATTTTTACAAAACTTGGTTTGCCAGAATTGCGGGGAACCCCGTGGGGATCTGACTAATTAGAAACGAAATGCAAGGCTAGCTTAGAGGCACTGATCCATGGCAAGTTTGTTGCGTGCAGACGTGCGGAGAGGAGACTGGGAACGGTTGCAGCATTGTTTGCATTTCTCACCGTTCCTCAAAGACTATTTGGGCTACACCAACCAACTTTTGATGTATTAAATTTTTATCTCTCTCATAATTACTCATACCATTTCAAGATCCTCATATATAACAAATCGTTCAACTTATTTAATATTCATTTGAAAGAAAAAAATCATCTGGACCTGACTCTTGGAACACTGATCAGGAACGATTGCAACATGTTCAAAATATACTGAACACACAGTCTCCCGAATAGATGTATGGATTAGCTGGATTAGAGACATATTTTTCAAAATTCGGCTTATATCGTTTTCTTTCCTTGTTGGGCATGGATGTAAATGCCTTGTTCCTATAGAGTAGCGGAACTCTGCACTTGCCTGTCTAATACAATCAGTTGTTGATGCGCCGTATGTTTAATTTCTCTCTATTTCCGGCCTGAATTACAACCTGAAATTCTTCTCAGAGAGAAGTGTCCACCTCTTACTTAACAGATATGTTAAGCCATCCCAGATCTCTCCATTTCGTTTTTATGGTCATTCTATGCTCATCGAGTCAGACTTTGTATAGGAAATGATGTAAACACGGTTATTGGTTAGATTCTTCTTGCGTGGAGAACTCACATTGGTGTGCAAATTCCGGAAAGTGTCCAATACCATTACATCTGGGTTGTAAACTTGAACAATGCCGTGATATAGATCGGTCACAATATGATGTTAAGAGCACAAACAACAAGAAGGGATTAAATTGTTCGAAAAACTCTTTAAGCCTTCAGGCAGTTTGACATTTTCTTATGTAAAGCAATTGTCAATTGTTCATCGTATCAACTCCTCGTGAATAGGCACAGCGCTATGAAGTAGCGAGTAACAAGTGACTCTCACAGATTATGAGTGGCCCAAACGGACTAATAAGCTATACTTGGTAAATAGTCGGACATTTCATTGTACAGCCGAGATTAAGCACTTATTATTGAAAATCAGTACAGCTATTCAATCCTCGCTGAGGACCACCTTTCTCAGCTGATTATTTTCTCAGGGTTAACTTATGTTTGCATTTCTGGAGAAAAACGAACTAGCTAATAGTCAAATTATTATGGCAGCTCGTTCATACGCAGAGCAATGTAACGATTATCGATACAGAAAACTGAATCGGGGAACCAGGTTCGATTTTCGATTGGGGCCAATGCCTTCGATTTATTTCCCTTTGTTGTATGGATTCATTCTCCCCTGCATTCCATCTCGTAGAGAGATAGTCTGACGAAAATTTCAGGTCACTAGCATGTTATTATGGCTTATAAACATGTGTGTAAGAAGTGAGAGATTATTTCTACCTTACCACCATGACAGAAGTAAAATGACAAGAAACATCTGTTACACACATTGTCAACCTTGACATGGACCTTTATCATCTGTAATAATTGTCTTTGTTTCAATTTTTGTAGGGTTTATATATATATGTGTGTATGTACATGAATATATTGAAAGAAAGGCAGAGAGGGAGTGATATAAGGAAAGATGTAGCCGAATAATTGTGTACACACACACAAACACACACACACATACATACATACATACATACATACATACATATATATATATGTATATATATATATATATTTAGAGGATATGAATTTTATGTGTTAACATAACTGTTTTTAAATCCCTAAAACGGTTGCACGGTAAGCAACAGATGATCCCATGAGGAAAAACTCACACATTGTACCATCCTATCTAATTCTGTGTGAAACCCATTGAGAAGATTACATAAATGGCATCAGCAGATATTTGAAGATAATTGGCTGAAATGATGCCAATTATATACACACCTAGTCTTCAAAGAAAGGAAGATTTCTAGACTATATGTGTGTATACATGGCACTTGAATTACATTTGGATATAGAAATCCAACATTATTTTCCTAAATGTTATTATACTGAAGTATTATGACATTAAAGAAAATCAACTAACCTTATGATGAAACTGCAATGGCATATGTAGAATGAATAATCGTACCATTCATGGATGTATATATATATATATATATACATACATATATACATATATATATATATGTATATATATATATATAAATATATATATATATATATATATATAAATATATATATATATATATATATATATATATATATATATATATATATATATATATATATATATATATGAGGTCGTCTCTGTGTTTCTTTGTGCGTGTTTCAAATTGTGTAGAAGGGGGGATCATATGAGCGCTCGTGCACAGTTATAGATTCCACAAATTGTGCATCACGTGCCTCGCAGGCCTTTTCAAGTACCAAAGGAATAATTCTCTTTAGGATATATTTCGTGTGTTCGCCAATTAAAGTTTTTAATCATTTCATCACGATACGGAATCATTGAATATTAATCACTTTGAATTTCGCATTCCGTACATATTGGCATTTTACACAGGGGATTTGGTTCAGCGAAAGAGTGAACTATTTAGAAACTCTGGAATTCTAGGCTTATTCCAGTCACTCCTTAATTAGATACAAACGCGAGAACCATACATGTAGATAAAGTCATTAGAGAGATGGCGTTTAGTGTATACAACTAAAATAGCCGATCAAAATATCTTCAAAAACAGTTGAAGAGATGGGTTGACTTTTATTTCCAACATACGTTCGAAGCTTAAGTGCAGTTTTGGAAACTGGAACGTTTTTAGGATAATTTGATCTTGAGAATACTCAGTTGACACATCATTTTTGATCCTGTGTCCACGGAGTTCGAATTGAACACGAACTGGGTGAAGAAAACAAGAAAGTCGGTCTCTATATGAACTTGAGTAAAACAAATGTACAATAAACATGTGAAAAACAAAAATGCTACGGCAAAAATCGAAAACGCAAAACTGAAGAAAGTAGACTACATCTTCTACACAGGACAATGAATCTTCCTGAAATCCTCGTAAGAAGAAGAAATCTGGTGTAAATCACTCTCGGCTGGCAAGATTTTGATAGGGTAAGTTCAATCGTCAAGAACTACAGAAAAATCCCATCAATACTAAAAAAAAAATGATATACAACCAATGCATTTCTCCTATGGAGGTGAAACATGGATTTTGACTGAACATCAAACTGAAAATCGTGCAATTTGCACATGAGAGAATCATGTTCAACAACACATGAAGATATCACAAGACTACACATTATATAAGAAAAAACAGGAGTCAGAGATATATCTCAGAATCCATCATAAATATTGAAGGGCAATGAGTGGGTCATGTTGAATGACAACCACTTGACTAAAAACGTGGATCCTTTGAGATTATATGCGAAATCGTCGAGACAAGTTCAGAAAAAATTGTTGCTGCGACGCCCATGAAAGAGATCTGGCGAATCTTGGGGAATGTCCCATGACGGATGCAAAAATGATGATGATGATGATGATGATGATGATGATGATGATGATGATGATGATGATGATGATTTAAGTTGGGTAGGAAAAAATTGGAGCAACGTGAACTCGTATTTGTATTATTCTATGATTAGCTCATACGAGAACAGTTTTCGTGCAAAATAACTTCCATCAGTCATACGAAAATACGGATTCGAATCATTCCGATTACTTCTTTTACTATTGCTAATTTAGATATTTTATATCTAAATTTCGATCTATAATTATAAATAAAAGTTTTTTCATTCATTTTTATTAGATACCGAAAGAACCGCAGATCAACTTGAAACTCATCACAACCGTGTCTTGTGTGCTGACTTATACATATAAAGAGCGAATGTCAACTTCGTACATTGGCCAGTTGTAGTGTAATCACAGTGCATACACACAGGCACATTTACACCCATGTACAGACATTTCTTCAATTATAGTTGGATTATCTTAACCCTTACCTTAACACTAACCCTAAACACTGAGCTTATTGAAATGTATCTGTTCTCCTGTTCAAAAATAAAGTTTTAAATTGTCAAAGTAATTTACGCCACGTCAAAGAATCACACACACACACACACACACACACATACACACACACATATATATATATATATATATATATATATATATATATATATATATATATGTACGGACCTACTTTACGCAGTTTCAATGTATAATAACCACAAATGCTTAATCATTCCAACTATTATTACAAAAATCGTAAAAGAGAAGAATTTTGCAAACATTTTGTCTTTCTTCCGGCCAACGAAGTACTATAAAGGAGAAATGTTTAAAATTATCGTCCAGATTTAGTAGACTTTGATCTATATTTTTTCACTCGGAGGGGATAGAGCAGACAGAGAGGCCACACCCATACGGTTGAAGTGAATAGAAATTGAGTGAACATCAGAAAACTTTTCTCACAATAGAGTAATTGGACTATGGAATAAATTATCGGAATATATTGTGATATCAACAGATCTAAATGATTTTAAGAAGAATTACTATATTTATTACACCACTAAAATATCTAAATATGAGTTTTATGATGTTTACTCATATATACAAGCCGTATACTTTTTTTACATCAAAATGTAAAATGTTCCAATTTCATTTCCTTTCCTTGTTAGGGCTGGATTGCCATATCCTGTCCCTGTTGAATAGTGGCAGCCACATCAAGTTGAACTCTGAACTTTGAATGCTGATGACCGTTCTTAAAACCACAGACAGCAAAAAAGATTGTTCCACAGTTATAATTGACTTTTGCGTTGTCCTTCTCATAACATCCATTGTCTTCAATAACAAATACAGACTGACCATTTTTTGTGTTCAAAGGATATTCTATCTCGTTTTATGAACATTCTAAAATTCCAGATTCTAATCATGTCTGCGCAGAAACGCTGAATTCAGGATTGATTTTGACACAAAAAAACTATAGTTGTCCCTTTCCTTTTAACTGGGCTCCTCATAAAATTGTTGTCATTTTTTATCTCTCTGCTCTGCCCCTTCTGTTCAATATTTATTATCTTCTCTTTCCTTTTTCCAAAATTACTAAATTTCATAATCTCTGTCCTTCCTTCTTCTCATCACCCTTGTTTCTGCCTTTAAAAAATCGTGCTTGCCAAAAATCGATTTTTGCCTCTTATTTGATATATAAATTTCATTCGGGTTTCCCATTGTCTTTTTTTTTTTTTACTCTGCACTCTTATACATTATAAACAAACTTTTTTCTTCATAGATTTTGTTCTTTTTCTTTCTTTCTTCCTTTCTTTCTGTTTTATGTTGGTCATTTCTTGTGCTTTGTCCTTTCTTTCTATTTGCCTTTTCTCGTCTTTCTTCAGTCACTTCTTCCCTTCTTTCCTCTTTTTAGAAACCATTAATAAAAACTGTCAATATAGATTTCTTCAGTTTTCAAGTTGGTCCAGCTGGCTAGCTGGCTATCTATGTACTGTGTATCATGCGTACACGACTCACCGGGTGCTAAAATTTTAAACATGTACTCAATAAACTATTTTTTTTTTTGTTTGTTTTGCTTTCTTGAAGAACACTGCCCTAAAATCAGTTTGTTACGGGGGTGTAATTTGCTATTTGATTTATGCCAAGTTTGTATTCAGCATTTAAGTATTTTTTTGAATCAGACTGTTCTAATAATCACTGTCCAGTAAAATGCAAGAAAAGTAGCTTATTCATCGATCACAACTTTTTTCCCCATTTCTCAATTGATCAACTCCAACACGGCATACGGCCAAAATACGTTGGTCATGCAACGTTTTCTATTGATGGATCAACCAAAACTATCTTTGTTTTTTTTTAAAGTAGATTATCATTTCTTGGTCTCTTTCAGTTCTCTCTCTTTCTCTCTCTCTTTATCTCCCTCGATGACTCCTCTATTCCCATGAATAAAGTCATATAAATCATTCTTTTGATCAGTATTTTTCTCATATTCACTATTCCAATATTTTTTATTCCTGACACCAATGAGAACAGAATATTATGTACTCATTTTTTTTTTAAATGTCTCTGTTCATTATTTTATTTTGTCTTACTCAGCTCTGGGTTGGAGTTTCCTTTTTTCATCCTCCGTAGAAAGAACGATAAGAAGGATATTCATCTAATTCAGGGGAGTAAACTCTTCACTTTTTATCAATCACGTTAAACGAAATCTATATGTAAAGAATGAACACCTCCCTAACGTGATTTCAAATGACGACCAAGTGATCGGTCGGCGGCTCTCTTACCAGCTTGGCTAAACTTACAAGTTTTATATATCTAGAAATTTATTTTTCCGAGCTAGAGCTTAGATATACGGTCGACTTTACGACAGAGGATCTCGAAAAACGTCCTGATTACGATTGAAAAATATACACTTCTTTTATGACGTCATAAAACAGTTGATTTTGCTACTGATGAGTCACGACTTCGATTGAAGACTATGAGCTTTTTATGACGTCAAAAATGTCAAAGAAAGAACGATACGGAGAAAAAAAGCTTGAAAAGGTGTGCGGGAATCTTCATAAATGGCCAATAATTATTGCATGTGTAACACAAAAGTTTCAGTGATCCTCTTTAGTCGGAGGAGAATTATAAGTGGAGTTTGACCCTACACCCACCAAGCTTGATTGTTCATTAATTTCTTTCTTTTTTTTCTCTCTTTCTTTCTTTCGTCTTTCATTTTCCTTTGTCTCTTCTAGATTCGTTCATTCCATTTCTTCTGTCCCTTCAGTCAACTTTCGAATTTATTTCATTCTCTCATTCCTTCTTCCCCACTGTTTTTTTTTTTTACTCAAACTTTTTCGAACCAAACATTGCACCTTACCCCTTTTTACACAACTTTCATTTGGAAACGTTTCCCATTGAAATATTCATCTCTTATCCACCTCAATCATCATCATATTTCGTTATATCGCCAGCTTTTTTTTAATTTGCGTTTGAGAATAACTATGAACTCTTTAAACTTTTTATTTCTCATCTCAAAGGGATAAATTGACTGGTCTAAATTATTTATCAACTCTTTTTATTACGGCAAAGAGAGTAACACATGTGCGTTGACTTGTACACATAAAACCTAGCATCCATTCCCACACGCACGCACAAACGCACGCACACATAGACAGACACAGACACAGACACACACACATATATATATATATATATATATATATATATATATATATATATATATATATATTCTTCCGACTCTGGAATGAAGCACTTTGGTAGATGTCGAATTGTGTGTAAGTAAATATATCGCTTAAATGAAGTCCTACCAACTGTCCACTTCTGCGTAGGGCAGGGGGAGGTGCCAACCTTAAGCGAAGGTTTCAATCCTACCTACTGGATGGTATATTGAATAGTCTATAGCCACACTGAAGGAACAGCTGTCTGTGACATTAATACACACACATACACATATATATATTGAAGTATGGTGAGAAATCATAATTGTATTTTTTCAAGCAATTATCAGATAGATACCGCATGTACATATATGAATATAATTTTTATAATTTTTCATAAAAGTATATATACTTATATACATACATTTATATACATATATACTCATTTATATGCACGCACGCACACATATATATGTAGAGAGAGAGAGAAAGAGAGAGAGGATAGTTGTATGCTCATATGTTCGTAAGATACCAAAACATGTACGTACATAGTAAATAGTGTAAAGACACACACACGCATTTATCACAACGACATATAACCAGTGAATGATAACATTTTATGCCTACCACACCCATCAATGATTGCACAAAATGTTAACATCCACCAGTTATATGTCCTTATGATTATCATTTTTTAAATATATTAATAGCTCTTTTTTGGATTACAGATCTTTTTTAATATTATTAGCATCAAGTATTGAAAAGATTATACGTCTACAAAGGATAAGATTTGTTTTCCATTTCTTTTTCTTATATTTTTACACAGTGAAAAATATATTATGAACTACATATATAGAGAGAGATAGATAGATATGAGACAGTATGTAAAAAGATCTGATCACATGTTTACTGACATGAAAATCCTTTGTTTACAAAGATTGGCTTTTGCAACTGATACCCAAGTATAAATATGCTGAACTTGGTCCGATCAGAAATCCTAACATACATTTGAGTATGTGTGTAAGACATTTATCTAAGCTACGTACACAACACACTGAGAAGAGAAATCATAAAACTCCAAATAACTTCGTCGGCCTGAATGGAGGCAAGTAAGATACGATCAATAAGCACCTAATGCTTCAAAACCATCTTCCTCTCAACCAGAGAATGCCTTGAAACAAGATACGGCCATTTTTATACATGAATACTTTGTTTATTCACCGCAACAAAATCAACCCAGGAAATTTTAGTTCATTTTAATCGTCAAGTTTTGTTCTGGTTTCTGCTCAGTGTGATGTTTAAAATCTGTGGATGATCGCCGAGGTTCACATAACCAGACACTGCGGTAGTTTCCGCTAGAAGACTTTTCAAGCATTACTTCAATGTTGTACGAGAATGTAATGAAATTAAGAGAAAGGTCAAAAGTGCACATACGATTCCCTGGAGAGATAAAGATTGGGAACAGATAATCGCAGATTACGAATACGATCGTCTGGATAGTCTGTAGAAAAGAGTCTTTTCAAAAATGGAAAATTCAGTTTCAGAATGCTTTCTATTCTTTTCAAAACAAGCTGCAAACTTCTATTTCGGGATCGTAATCAGCTGCTTTGTCACGTTTTCTTTAATCTCGCCCTGGCCTTAATTGTCTTTGGGTTACAAAGATCCAACTCTTGACTGTAAGGGGAGGGATAACTGACTGACCCGAGTGATGCGATGTTTTGCCCAAAGCCCGGCACCAGACATGTAGAGTGCCATTATGAATGCGACAGCCACACAGGACACAACCTCATTCAACAGATTCTTAGTGCCAACTGTGTGAGCGTACTGGAAAGTGTCTCTTCACGTTTACGTATTGAGGTCCGCTTTTATTAGTTGCCAAGTAAGATCAAAGCTGCACTAGCATTTCTTGAGAGAAGCAAAATGATTTGATACTTCATGCACCAGTCTCATATTTGTATAACGATGGTAGATATTTTTTGGGTGGAGATTTTGCTTGAACATGACTATTTTCATGTCGTCAATGAGAGAATAAGCCGTCAGAAATGACTTGTAAGTGTATCAGACTAAGAACAAAACTCTTGCTTTGCAGGAATACACGCACACACTCACACACACATGCACGTGCGCACAACCAGAACTAGGATTATATGTACATATCGACCTGCAGTTTTATGAATGAGTACAAACCTACCATTTTTTAAAAAGTTAATTATCTTCTTAACCAACCAGATCAGGATTTTACCATTTCGAATATAACTTTACACAATCAAAACAGACATTTTCAGGTATTATTCATGAAACAATTCCCCCATCACTGGAATTCCCTTGCCAACAATATGAATATGTTGCCGTCAAAAAATGAGCTCATCCCTACGAAAGAAGATTATTCGAAACCAATCGTTTGATCATAAATATTTCATGATATCTTTTTGATTCCATTAGAAATTTGAAAAAAAAATAGCTAAGTTTGTTTTTGTTGCAAATTAAATTTCAATAAAAAGCGTGATAGTGGGCGATACCGTATGGATATTTCAATTATACATTGATTTATATTGTTATGTACCTTCGACCGAACAGGGAAGACCAGTGGCCTTTTCAAAGGGATGAATGAGTTAACTAAATATTCACTAATAGAGATACAAGGAAAAAGTAGGGTTTCATGCGCATCACACTAAAGATATTACCCGTTTCTCTTTTCAGTTTTAACGAGTCAAGTAATCGCAGGAAGATAAATCATGCTTGATCAATACTGGTATCTCTTAACTAAAGGCCATATTAATTAGATAAAAGGTGACATAAATAGGTCCGTTCCCTGACATAAATGGAATCTGTATCTGAAATTTATTGTGTAAAGTTTGATGCTCCTACTTTGAATGATCCATATATATATATATATATATATATATATATATATATATATATATATATATATATGCATGAATGGGTGTGTGTATCTATGTGTGTGTGTGAGAGAGTTTTATTGAAGAAGATAGATCGAACATTACACAGGTTGTTCATCCCATTTATACCATATAGTTGCTCGCTGTCCAAATTTAACTTATATATTCTGCTGTGGCAAATCTTTCACGACAAAGATAAATCAATAACGCAAACAACAGCACAGCGGAAGCAAAGTCAAAGTTTCTTTTGTTTTGACACCGTCGACCTGATAAAGCTGCAAGCAGACAAATCTCTTTTAAGAGACTTTTTTCTTTCTCCTTCCTGCATGAGATGATTATCTCTCGGCACGGAAAAAATTGTCATTTATCATCTCTTATCACGGTATTTGGCGCCATTGTTTTTTTTCCCGCCAAGATTAAAGGCCTATTGCGGAAACCAGAGATCATGTGACCTATTGAAAACCATAATGTTAAAATGAGACAAAAGAGGTGTTCCTAGGCATCAAAATTCTGACTCTGCCAAACATATTCCTATTGACTTCTCAGCCTTTATCTGCCTGGGTCTTCTCTGTCAGTTTGTTATTGTCTCAGGCGGAAGTTGTCTGCCTTCTGCGAAGACTATGAATAAGAAAATTGCATTGTCCATGTTTCAAAAGTGGGTTACTTCTTTAATTTCAAATTGAATAAGATCAGTAATATAAAGATATTCCCATAGAATTCTGTTTGAAGATTAGAGGTTTTAATGAGACTACAGTATAGTTAGTTATGGGCGATCCACTTGTTTGTTTGAGTTTTATATACATAAAAAAAACTAAAAACAGGGTTTTCCTTCTAATAGAGAAAAACTTTCAATTTTTTACCAATTTTGCTGAAATTTGGCTAAAATGTTTGAGTAACTCTTGGAATTTGAAAAAAATGGTTAGTTAAGGCCGACCCAGTGTTTTTTCTTTTTT
This sequence comes from Thysanoteuthis rhombus, assembly GCA_963457665.1. Classification (NCBI taxonomy): domain Eukaryota; kingdom Metazoa; phylum Mollusca; class Cephalopoda; order Oegopsida; family Thysanoteuthidae; genus Thysanoteuthis; species Thysanoteuthis major. The sequence goes on along the minus strand of OY735220.1, from coordinate 4,756,808 downwards.
GCATTTTATATGTAATTTAAAAATTAATGACTTCAATTTATCATTGGACAATTTAGTCGGCTGTTGTTGGTTTTAGAATGTAGAACCACTCCTCAGTGATTATGTTCCGGACGCGTCATATCTGGAGGGGTTTTGTGAGTGTTATCGAGGTACCCCCGAGTTTCCTCTCGGGCATTGTGAAATTTGTTTTTGCTTTTTTTGAAAAGTTTCCTATGATGAAAGACTCCAACATGTCATTGATATCATGTTCCGGTTAGCTAACTGGTTCAACCGAATGAAAGTAGGTGTATACTTCAGTCGTTGTATATGCCAGTTGTATTCTGAGTCAATAATTTGTACTTCATCCCATGTTGGTTTGTACCTCTCCAAGTTTGATCCACATTTTGTTCGTGTCACCACGTGTTACGGCCTTCCTGTGGTTTTTAATCCTTATTTTCAAATGTCAACATGTTTTGTCCTTATAGTGTGTACCAAAGCTACACAGAATTAAATATATGCAATTTCTGGCCAAGCTTTTTTCGGTGAGTGGTTTAGTTTCGGGAGGTGTAAGCGTAGGGCGGGCCCACTTCGGATTTTGTACGCGTCATCTTTTGCGCTTCGGTTGTCTGCGTTTGTTACTCAAGAGAATGCTCTTTTACAACCCCCCATTTGTACGAATCCAGGTCGCAGCATATTTATTTCACCCGATGTTTGAAGCATCTTATTACATCAGTTTTAGTGTTGTTTGGGTGGTTAGAGTCATAGCTAAGGTGTCACTCGATGAAATTTGTTTATGGTATATGAATGTCCAAAGATCCCATTCTGTTGAGGTAACCAGTCGGTAAAACAAACTGGCCAGTAAAAATAAGGATTGAAGAGCAAATCAAAGCTGTAAAGTGTGGTGACATATGCAAATCTGGGATGGCAGACCACATTGGAAGGTAGCTGTGAGGGTACAGGTCTTTATGGAATGAATATCAAATTATTGACTGAAAAAAAATTGGTAAATGAAGGGAGTGATACACATACATCTTCCAGTCGAGTCAATTATCCGACTGAACACTGATGTCAATAGCATCTGGGGGTATTTCATCATGGAGGACTTCTCAAAAAAGCAAAAACAGATTGCAAAGAAGGAAATTCGGAAGTATCCCTGTAACATAAATCGGATATACGGACAACAGATGTGACGTGTCCAATCCTACAGATTAAGCACTCTGAGAAATGATTCCACATTCTAGAACCAACAACATCTGACGAAGGCTGGAGGTTTTCACGGTCAAGGCATTATTTAAAAATAAACAGAACGACACAAAATAGTTCGACTATGTCTTACATAAGGATCAGTTCCCCTACTCGTATATGTTTTCATATAAATACATTTGAGGACTGATAGACTTGATATTGCAATTATAATTGCTTGGACAAGCATTAGCACAGACCGCTTTTAGGAATGTACACAGTATATAGATAGCAACGTATTTTAAATGTACTTTGAATGTCGACAGTAAAGAAAACTGAGTACTGACAAGTTTACAAAGTCTACACTGATCACGACAAAATATGACATGGCATCCTTAATTTAAACCATACGTATTAGAAACCATAAACCTAAATTGTCATCAAAGCAGTCAAAATAGATTTCTTCAGTATTCAAGTTGGTTCGACTGACTGGCTGGGTATGTATGTATTTCGCGTACAAGTCGCAGCAATTGAGATAGAAGGCTAAAATTCCCAACATTTAATCCTCATAAAGTCTAAAAAAAAACTTTTTTCAAAATCACCTCTGAAAGAGCTTTTAGTGGTGGGTTCAATTTACAATATGAGTTTAGGCTAAATTGGTCACTTATTTGTGTCTGCTTATTTTTGGGAATTCAGACTTTTCAAGGATCCAACAAAAAACGAGAAGAGTAACTAATTCATTGATCAACCCTCATTTCAATTTTTAACTGATCATACCAAACACAGCATGCGTTGGACATGTGACAGTTTCTATTGAGTGACCAACCAGACCCGTCCTGCTTTTGATTACAAACGCTCAGAATTCAATTCTTATTCATATATATCGTATTTGTAGCAATCCCTTTCCAGAGAAGGCTGATCGTTTACGCGTCTCCTGCTATGACTGCCTTTATCACTGGTTCTTTCTCCGGGACACTGCCTCTGATTTTCACCTTTTCATCATTAATCTCCTTGGGATTGGTACGAATCCAATTATTCCTGTGCTCTGTCCCATAGTCTGATTTCTTGGGGAAAAATGAATTGTCTCTAAAATGTCATCATCGTTGACGAAAAAGAGAATTGTGAGTGAGCAAGCCACTCTCCAATAATTAAGGTTTTTGCTCACATCGTCAACTCTGACGGGGTTATCACTAGAGAGTCTAGCGTCCTCTGATATTTATATTGCATCTAGTTCATCAAAGCCATCAAAAAGGCATATATAAAATATGTTTGCATTTTATTAGGGATGGCGCTAAATCCAATGCCACCTCACGGCATTTTTGATGATATTTTACATTATTTTAGATTTCTCATGGTCGCTACATATATTGCGCCACAGAGATCAAGCACCTCATATCTGCAGTTGCAGGGTTTGAGGCTCGACGCGCCTCTCCTGTTTCTATATACGTAAATCATGGAGTTGCATTTCTGTGAATATCGTTCTTTTGGTCACAGACAGATATTTATTTTTCTTGTTCTTGTTTTAATAACCTTTTCTATTTTCATCTTATCCTCCAAATTCAGTATTTGTTTTACGTCATTCGAATATAATTCAAATTCTTTTCTTACTACATCAGTGACACAAATCAAATTCTATTCTACTACGTCAGTTCCGTCATTCAGTGTGGCAGACAGCATCTGAACATAGCTGATTATTATGTGTGAATATAATATCACTCGAGAATGTGCAGAGTTAGCCTTACCAGAAAATGAAATCAGCTAACCGTGTTTAAAATCTGGCTGAAGTAGTTTGTATTTATTTCATGATGCATGATGGTCACTGTGGTCATCGGATTTGAACTCCTTGCACTTTTGTCTTCAGGATTATCTCAAAGATTGAGCTTATGCTAATACTAAAAACATGGAAACATTCAGTTTTAGAAAGCTGAAATATTTCCTGAAACTCTTCTTGATGGCATAGAAAAAGGCCATGTTTGCAAGCAAGGAAGAGTGATCAATTGGCCGATATGAATTTTCACATATGGTATCAAACATTTCCAAAAATGAATTAGCTGTTTAGGTTGTTCATGTAGCAAATTCAGTTCCTAAGATTATAAAGAAAACAAACTGTTCAGATTATTTTATACCGCCCTGTATGCAACTTTTGGTCATTCACATAACAGATAACTTCTTTCAAAACGGGGCAACAGACAGTCATGTGCAACTTTCTAATATGGCGTTCTCTCCACATCTGACAGCATATTAAATGCAAGTTGATGACCAGTCATCCCCCTTTTATCGCAAGTCACTCTAAGGTTCGACTATTTGAGAATTAAGCACACTCCTGAACATCGTCAGATATCAGCACGGACAGATTTAAATGTACAAACATCAAAGTATTACAACACATAAAAACATTTATCTTACACGTTCTCGCCTATTCAGCTTCATCAGGAACAACGTTGTAAAATAAAAGTCTTTAAAAAAAATAGCACCCAGTTTATGTACTGCATCATGTCATCATCGACAAGGTAGATATTATTTAGGTTCAGTAATCTTTGGTTTGTGCTACGGCTATACGGAATCTTGTATACATCTTTTCAACGAAATAGTTCTGTTTCGCCGACTCATAAATGTCATAATACTTAAATCCTGTCGGATTCCATATCCAAATAATCTTTGGTTGAAACGTGGCAAGGATGTGGGGAGGTAAACAGAAACACAGCGTACACCGACTTGTCATGGTCCAAGTTTTCTGTACGTTCAAATTCCACTAATGGAGACATTTATTGAACCCCAGGCAGCACGAGAACACTTAGCTCATCTCTAATGGACCCTCTGTCATTTCTGATTATAAATCCCATATACAGCCTTACCGTAAATTTAGTTCCTAAATCCATTTCCATCCCTGAAAATAATACGCATGCGTGTATAGAATATTGAAAATCATGGAGACCCAATTGCAAGAGCTTAAAGTTTTGACTAGGTTTTCGACTTTAAAAGAATATCGTCTCATGCAGATAATACTTGACATCGATCACTTAACATCCAAAAACCAGAATGGCTATTAACTTTTTCTATCTTGTTCATTAACTTCTTTCATTTCCTCATATTTCATCTTGCCTAACAACCTGACACTTTGTCCGCTACAAATGCAATTAGTTTAGAATCGCTAATCTGTGCTTCCTGAATACTTTACTCCACTGGGATGATTGTGATGAATGAATATTGTTTGTTATTTTCAATCAATTTTTTATTCAAACGATCAATGAAAATTTCATCACAGGTTCTTATTAAGTTTACAAAGTCTGTAACTAAGACTACTTGTTAGTTATCACGAAGAAATTAATTGAGATGTATTAATCGTCATATGTACCGTGATGTATTGTGTGATAGTGTCTCAGCTTCTTTTTAGCATCCTCTGTCTAGCTTTCAACTTTAATCAAAACAAAATTGATTATATATATATATATATATATATATATATATATATATATATATATATATATATATATATATATATATATTGTAGAACCACTCTGAATAGCGATACTATATTGTAGAGAGAGCCGACAAAGGCCGGATGGTACATGTTGTGGAAAATAACTCATAGAAGATACTCTGATAATTTCATACATAATGAGAATAAAGTGTTAGTATGTCTTATATATATTTGAAATCATTCACCGGTGGGCAATATCACCCGTGTTGAGAAACCGTCATATTGCATCCGTGATTATCAGGAATATATCCTAATGCATCAATCAAGCCTACTATCTTTGAAATGAGAAGCAGTTATCGCCAAGGTACTGAGTAGATGCTTCCAATTCTGCAAACCTGGTTTTGTACAATTATAGATAGAAAGGCTGTGGAGTTGCTAGTAAGCTATTCTACTAAGATCGCATTTGTGACTTTGCACTACACTTGGTTAAGCTTAGTATCATCACTTTTGTAGCCTTGTGCCAAACTAAGCTAAGTTTAGTTGAATATCAAAGACTTTGCCATAGATTAGTAGTTCATTAGAAGAGAATCCCATTAGTTTTTGAATGAAGGGTCTACAAACAGTGCATCCTCCCGATAATAACCAACGGGGCTGAAACATGGAAGCTAATCAAGAGTTTAACCTTCAAATTAAGAATCATGCAATGTGCACAAGAGAGAATCATGACCAAGATGACAAAGGAAGAGCAGGACTAAGATATATCATAATCCATCAGAGAACTCGAATGGCAATGGGCTGGACATGTTCCGAGAACGTCTGACAACTGCTGGATATCACAATTCAGAGGGTGGATCCCCAAAGATCATTTTCGAAACTGTTGCCGGCAGAAAGCAAGATGACGTGATGAACTAGATAGCCACAACGTCTATAATAGAAAATTTTGGTGAATCCTTTGGAAAGACTACGTCCAAAGACAGAGGCTAAAAGCCTGCTGCTGCAGCTGTTGAGTTTGTGGCCCAAAGTTCGATCCTCAAAAGGAACCAAATATTATGACGTAATGCTGTAGTTACCATAGGTTTAGATAGATAGATAGATAGATAGATGACATGTACCTTGCCTGCCAAAATTCATGGTAAAATACGAAAGCGAAAAAAAAGGCGATGTATAACGTGCTAACAATCACATAGACTGCAACATAAGTGATATTTCGATAGACTGCAAGATATCAAGATGAGAACAAAGAAAGAAAGATAGATGGAAATAACTACTAGACCGTTTGGTTAGCTATCTGAATTCCTGGTTGAAAGGTACATTGATAAAGAGGTGTATAGAAAAATAACCTGAGATTGCCAGAGAGATAGAAAAATGTATGATTTCAACCGACTGAGTGTTCCAGAATTATATAGATAGATTGATGATAATGAAGAGTAATCATGAAAATTTTGCATCAGAGGTTTTTTTCTCTTCATGCTTTCAAGATTTTTAATGGGCTGCAGATGAAAGCAAAATTCTCGCAGGGAATGATTCAATGCTTTTTTTTATATTAATCAGATGGCTCAGGGCTTCAATGTCGTTTTTAAAGACACGCGGCCAAAACAAATCAAAAAGAGAAAGAAAAAAGATATAAACAAATAAATGTTCTCAAATGGTAAATGGGGATAAATAAAAACATGTGATAAACCTGGCCAGCGTTAAAGAAAAAGTGTTATGAGAATATTTGAAATGTTATGTTGCATATATATATACACACAACATTATATATACACAGCTATATATGTATTTATACATATACATGTACATATACACAAATACATATACATACACAGGTACATACACATATACATATATCTATACACACGAACACACGAACACCCACACATACATATATGTGTGTGTGTGTGTGTGTATATATATATATATATATATATATATATATATATATATATATATATATATATATATATATATACGTTCTCTGGAGCAGAAACAAGAAAAGGTGAATGAAAAAATCAGTGAAAAGGTTTTTGGCCATCATATTTAACAAGACTGCTACCTATATATATATATATATATATATATATAGGATTGCTCCCCAAGTATATATGTATGTATGTGTGTGTGTGTGTGTGTGACGTGCGTATGCGTCTGTTTGCGACTCTATCTCAGCAAAAAAAATCTATTCATTTGTAATAATTTAGATTACAACTTAATATTCGTATATGCACGTGCGTTTCACGCCATAATTCACACGTGTGAACTAGTACGAAGTGAATATAGATATAAGTGAGAATGCATTTTTGTAATTGTACAATGCAATAATGACTCGCTTATTTCAGTTTTCAACACTTTGCCTTAACGTATTTACTTAGTTTTTGAAAACAAGTTTGATTTCAATCTGATTGCATAAACTTCCAATTCCGAGAAATAATTCTTTTATATCTTTGTTTTCAATAAACTTTTGATCAAATGAATTCTTCGTATTTATTCATTTTGTGTGAAAAAAAAAAAATCTCAAAATTTTGCCAGTTAGGTAATTTCACCGATTTGCCATAAAACACATACATACACTCATACATATATATTGACCCTTTTGTGTATGTACACACATACATACATGAGACTTGGAACAAATACTTATATATATATATATATATATATATATATATATATATATATATATATATATATATATATATATACATATACAGGTGGGGGTATGTGTGTGTGTGTTTGTGCGTGGGTATTTGTCCAATTGCTTGGCTTTGCAAACGGAAATTCAGAATGGTTTTCCTTGGCTGATGCAGTCCCTTCCGAGGCCATCAAGTCTTGTGCGTGAGTGGCAGGTATTTCCGCTGTAGTTACCAGAGGAAGACTCGCAATCAAATGTACCCCGGTCAAACAAACAGCCTCTACTTTTCTGCTTTTGCTGTGTGATTGACTTGGAAAAAAGGGTTGGGGGCTGTGTGCCTCTGTCGCAGTCACTGGCGATAGTTGATTCCTCGGGAATCGAGAGTCATTTTTTCAGTGAGCAGGAAGGTTGTTTTTTTTTCATGGAAATGATAAGATTCCAATCTTGCTTTTTAACTTTCCCATTGCAAATATCCAAATATAGATGGAAATTAAAACATCAAATCCTGAATTGCAAGAAAGACGGATTCTCTTAATGTATTTTGTCCTGCAGAAATAAGTCTTTGATGTATTCCAACGCACTGAGTCTCTGGTTTGTGGGCCTTGCTTACTTGAGCACTTATTTGTTAGTGCTGATGACACCACTGTGCACATTTATAATGATGTGTATCTTTTGTGCACTAGTATGGATTCAATGAATAGATATACACATATATATATATAGTCAATAGCCACACTGATGAGTCGTTATACAACGAAACAGCTGTCTGTGGATAAAACAAATATTGATTTATATAGTGTCATCCACAGGCAGCTGGTTCCGTTGTGTTACAACTCTCCAGCGTGGCTAGAGACAATCCGTTATTCGATCCAGTACCCCGAGAAAGGATTGAAACCTTCCGCTGAACTGGACAGTCAATAAGGTTGAATTTAAACGATATATTTATTCACACATATATTCCCCATCCAACAGAGCGCTCTCCTTCTATATTGGAAGAGCATTGCATATATATATATATATATATGTGTGTGTGTGTGTGTGTATAATTGAGGCCCGAAATGGCCTCCCTAAGCAACAGTAATTAAAGTTTTTATCACATTTCTGTTGGAATGGTTTCAGAGTATGTAAAATATCCGAGGAGACGCAGGAAAGGTTGGTTGACGTGATTGGTGAGCAAATTGTCCAAATTGATAAAGTGTTATAATTCGTGGGGGCGGGGGGGCTATAGACATGAATGCACTTTCCGAAACCCTGCACGGATCAGAGGTAGAGCGACAGCCCTCTCCATCAGCCAGATTTTCTCCAGTAATCGCCGGAGAAAGGCTTGCCTCTTACAAAATAGATTTCACAGGCCATTTGATAGTCTGCAACAGTCGTTGTTGAATTCTCGTTTGTTACATGTATATACATATATATATATATATATATATATATATATATATATATATATACTTCTTTATTAAAAAATGTAGTTCAGTTAGGATTTTAAAATTTGATGATTTGTATTATCCTTGCGATAGTTCACGATTCATGGAATTCCAAGTATATATATGTATAACTCGTGAACTACGGATTGGCAAAGAGTGCTTGTTCGGTGATCGTAGTTTTTGCATTTCTTCCCATTGAAAATAGTATTTGGTGTTCAAGCCAATCGAAAAAGCGGATTCAACATGATAATGCTCAATTTAGTGTATCAACTAATCCATGTAACACGTAAGCTTAAACATTTCCAAATTTCTGTGCATGATATCCACAGCTTTCATATTAGTGCTTGAATCAGTGCAACGGATTTTTGTGACGAAAAATCAGTTTAAGAACTGATGGTTAGATTTGAAGCAGAGCAGATAAAACAAACTGCAAGCGACACCTACTGTTGATGGGGTGGTTTGTTTGTTTTTCAACGACATTTCACGCATGCGTGTTC
>OY735220.1:4742673-4745173 GCA_963457665.1 Thysanoteuthis rhombus | reverse complement strand
TCTAACGTTTCTCAAGTGAGATTCGTGAATAGGAATAAGAAGTAAATCGGATTAAAAATCGATAACATGCTTTGTACATGCAATAGTGTGCTTGAATTGCAGGTTGGGTAGAATTACAGAAATTGCAGACTGATCTAGTGAGTCCCTTAATAAAAACTGTCAGGTAATTGCAACGTTTTGGGGAGATCAATTAAAAAATTGGAAAAAGCCAATCAATAAATCAATTCTATCATCTTCTCTCGGACAGTGATCATTAAAGATCTCAAATTTAAAAAAAAACAAAGGAAATGTTGCTGAACACTTATTAGGGGAACAATATAGTATGAACGTACATTGTAAATTGAGTCTACATCCAAAAAAAATTATTCAGTTGAGATTTTGGAAAATTCTAGACATGATAAAAACGATCATAAGAGAATACTTCTGGGCACAAATTAAGGGTCCTATTTAGATAGACTTACGTTGTAAATAGAGTCCCCCGGAATGAAACTATTATGGGGAATCTTGAAAATATTTTTGACACGATAAGAAATAAATGTTTACATTTTCAGCCCTCTGACTCCATTGGTGCAATCTGTACACGTGATATTAGACAGACTTAAAAACTGACGAAACCTGCGTCAGTTTCATTGCTGACGGTTTTTGTCGACAGCTTCTTATAGATTACTACTTTGAGGTTTCGAATGTTGAAGAGACAAGGTTTCAGGTGAAGTTTACCGCCAAATATCACGATGATACAAGCTTTTTTTTCCATCGAGAAACAGATGCAAAATTCAACCATTTTCCTACTCGATTATCAGCAAATGTTACTTGAGAGAAATAGCGATTATTTCGTCCTCTCTACACTTCCATAATGCATAGGATTTGTATTGATCTCCTTATTTTGCTTTCAGCTTTTCAAAGATGCGTCAAAATGCATCTCTGTAAGACACTTTTTAGTCGGTGGATCTCGTCTGATTGCATTACAGAAAGAGGAAAAAAGATGGTAATATGTTTTATTCTCAAATACAAAATGTTTTTCTCCTTTAATTTCACAAATAAGCGGCAAAGGGGTGAACATAGCTGATAGGTGGCAAGGGAGGTAAAGTAAAGGGAAATAGTAAAGCTGGGCCATGTGCCGAGAGAGATCAGAAGGGGGGACACAAAGATTACACAGGGTTGCCAAACTGACGATTGTTTGGCCATTTCTGGCCGATTTCCCCCAAATTCACCGGTATAAATCTTTGTTTGATCTGTAACACATTTTTAAGAAGATGGACGCATCTAACTTAAAGCAGAAGTTAGAGTCCTTTTTCTGCTCCAATAGTCTTGTATTTAAATCAATGTTTTATCCAAATCTATATATTTTGATACTATAAAAATGGTTTAAAATGAACTTTTGACAATGTATCGGATACTTTTTGGATGCACTGTATATGCAAACCAAGAAGTAGGCTGCCTCTCCGTATGGATGCTTCTCAAGATATACCACGACTGATAACTGTTGAAATATGAGACGTTTTTGCAAGTAGAAATTTCAATTTTCTGGAGGATTTTTCTACTCAAGCTAAAAATATGCTTTTTGCGTCGGCTAGCTAACATATCCATGCTTAAAGTATACCTCGAAGTAGATGTATGATTTTTTAAAGCCTAAAATGTATTTACCGATGGTTGGAACATTCTTGCATCTTACAACCTGACTTAAATTCGTAAATCTAACAATATATATAAATATAGCTCAGAAAGTTTAAGGCCCTAAGAACTAAAAATAATTATCTATTTATCTATTTTTCATGTAAGTCAGTTATCCACTATTTCTTATCAAACAAAGTGTATCCTTGTTATCAAGAATCGTTCAGACGGTTAGAGGTTTTACATGAACAGATATTACGGTATTGAAAGTGATACTTCATTGAGGGGTCACCAGTTATTTATCAAGTAACTATTGCGTAAAATTGCAGGGTAAGATTTGCATGACCAAGCTTCATTCAGATGTTACTTTCAAGAAACAAACGCTATACAGTCAGGTAATCTCTGGTTTATCAAAACTGTCTGGAATTAGACGCTAACAATCTTCCTAAATTCATATTTTCAAATATTTATTTGGTATCGTACTAAACTAGTCCAAGTACGTGTATCTGGAGTTCTTGCTCTTATTGATGACTATTGAACGTGTTAGGTTCCTCACTTGAACGATACAGTTTTTGTGGCAATATTTGACTTTGATAACCTTATCAGCGCTAGAGTCTGAATGAAGGTAAACCAGTGTAATAGTCTCGCTGACAACGAACTGTTTCAACAAACATACAAAAAGCTCAAGGGGGAGCTATTTAAAACGCCCAGGTCCCCCAATGGGGGTCCAATTAAGCATTATGAATAGTAACTTATCTACTGCATTTCTACTTATATTAAACAGTAAGTACATACGTACATACAAGAATTGCATAAACATCAATCCAACTTTCGGCTAAATGATGGTGCATTTTTATTTAACTTTTTTTTCCAAGAAATTTGAGGCAGG
>OY735220.1:4680173-4737673 GCA_963457665.1 Thysanoteuthis rhombus | reverse complement strand
ATACATATTCAATTTTCAGCTCCCTAGCTCCGCTGGAATGTCCTATTCACGTTATAAATACATAGCCAGATAGCCAACTTAAAAACTGAAGAAACCTATGATGACAATTTTTGGCGATAGTCTTGGCTGACGAAAGAATAGATTAAAAAAAATTTTAAATGAAGATCAGGGGACGGATACTAATAAAAGCTTTGAAGAAGCAACACTACTGCTAAGAATACCTTGAATTTGGTTGATGGAAATCTAAATTAGCTGAGAGACATATACTGTCAGGTCTGTGGAATCATTTGTGTCACGTTCAAGCACGTCCTGTCAGAACGTGCTGTGCCTCTCACTCAAATGAAACCAGATACGTTCGATGTATGATTAAACACAAGCAATGAAACCATACGTCGGCACGTGCGCTGCATAGGAAAGGGATACTTATCAGGGGAATGGATGACCTCCGTGAACTTTCTAAATAATACAAGCAGTAGCGTATCGTAAAGATGTTTGTCACTTCTTTGACGCCTAGTGAATACACCGTTTAGAATCGACTATTGGCTTATCTGATGAGATAAGGAAATGGGTCTTGTGAGACCTTCGATAGCGATTACACACGTGGTTATCTGCCGATGAACCCGACCAGGGAATCGACATAGGTTTCATTGACCAAAACATGTGATGCTGCTTGCGTGGGAAGTCTCTCAGGTAGTATGCTTCATTAACAACAGCTACAACAACAACAACTAGAAACCACTCAGACAGCGTATGAATCTGACAACGCCATTATCAGGGGAGGTCACTGTGCGTGGATCTAGCCGAGAATTGAATGTCTTCTTTTCAGTCACATTGTCTACTTTCCCAATAAAATTTCATTGGGATTCGTAGTGAGCATTCGGACATGTCGTATGGACTGATAGGAACTTTTGATGATATTGATTATGGTAGGCATATAACTTTAACGTAGAGAAAATACTTTTGTATGGATCCGCCCCAAAATTCAATCACTACTTCTGTAGCTCTTCACCCACCCTTCCATAAATTTTCATCGTAACTCCCTTTCACATCACGAGGAAAGATAGTCTGAGACGTGGACATATAATTACGACTTCGTGGAGGTAATTTTGCATGGACTCTCCAAAAATTGAATAATTTCTTTTGTCACCTCTCAGCCATTCTTCGACAATACTTCGTAGAAATTAATTGAGAAGTTTTGGATACATCGTATGGACAGTCATGTATGAGCGTGTACATAAATGTATGTTGAAAAAAACTGAAAAAATCTCTTTCCCGGATCTACCCCCATATTTAACTTATTCAGCCCACGGCTCACCTTTCCGAAGATTCCTTGAGTTCTTTTTGAGATATCGTGTGAACAGGCAGGAAGACTGACCAAAAGATGCAACCCGCTTATTTGGTAGAAGTTAAAAGCAAGCAAGGTATTCACTGTATATCCTCAAACAGACCAAAACGTGTTGATCTGAAAGAATCCTGCCATCATGAAGCGCAAAGAAATAGTTTTACCTCTGGATAATGCACAACTTCTTATCGTTCACATAGTGTGAGATCAGTAGGAAAGTCTTCAATGATAGATACTGCCATACAAATCATGTTCATCGATTTTACCATCTTCTGATCATCCGAATTTTGTCTGTAATCATATGCGTAATTGAAGACTTTCGCTGTTTTTCCTCATCAAAACCAGCACATTTATATTCAAAAGGCCTTTATATACGAAAAGCCAATCTTGTAAGATGTAAATATATATATACAATAATACTTCACTCAACGAGGAAAATCTGCTCTACAAAACGATTCGTCAGATGAAAAAAAGTTTAGTGAATAATTTAAGCTGTTGGATTTCAGTAGTTCGTCCCAAATAGAAATATTTGACCCCAGATAATTCGATAGTAGTATCTGTGTAAGTAACGTATAATGTACTAATTACTTTTTTGATATTATTTAAATACTATAAAACATATAAATGATGTGATAAATAATCTTATATATCTGTCTGAATTTTTAGGATGAGGGAAAACATTATGTAGAGTTTTTTGCTGACTTTTGTCCTCATCATGTTCATTTATCAAACACAACATTTCAGCTGTTGTGCATTACGACGGGTGATACACCCATTTATCACCTCAAGACGGCCGTAATGTGAAACAGCTGAAACGTTGTGTTCAAAAAATGAACCCAGAAGAGGACAAAAGTCTGCAAAGAACTTCTCATAATTTTATGCATTATCATCATCATCATCATCATCATCATCATCATCATCATCATTCTTCTATCGTCCATTGTTGGACATGGATCTTCCCCAGTATTTGCCACACTTCTCTATCTTGGGCGTTGCGGAGCCAATATTTTCTGAATCTGGCCAGTTCTACTCGCCATCTTTTATTCTGCTGGCTTCGGTTCTGCGTTTGATTTCTGGGGATCCATGTTGTGAGACGTGATGTCCATCAGTTGTCTGCCTTTCTTGAGATATGACCAGCGCAATGACATTTGGATTTTCTAATGGTTTCTAGGATGTCTCCAGCTTTTTCCTTAATACACTGTGCTGTCTTGCGATCTCTCCATCTGATATTTAGTATTATTCTTTTATGTGAATATTGCATGGTTCTCAATTTGTGGATAAGTCTCTTGTTTAATTAAACAAATCTTAAAACGCATTTATTCCTTAGTATAGTTGAAATGGTGCTTATAACCATACGGTAATCTTCGCTAAGTTTTTTTGTAGAGCCGCCAGATTCACTTTTACGTACACTTACCAACCTAATTTGGGTTTATGTTGTCTTTCTGACTCCTTTGGTGAGCATCCTGCGGTAGGAGATCTTTTAAGTACACGATTCCGTGATTTTTAGAGTAAGTGATGCACAATAAAGTAATAGTTAACAATAGAAAAGCCATAGCGGGTCAGGATAACGTTCCACAACGATATGCAACTGGTGGGATAGACATGAAGTGGTGTAGCAATACACACTTCTTCTTTGTTCAAGTTTTCAGGCTTACCTGGTCTCAGAACATCTCATTTAATCGGCAATAGGGCGCCCTCTGCCGAGAGATTCCTTACATTTGTATTCACTAAATCTAGAGCTTCTCCTTTACTATGAATCTAAACCTTGAGTGTATTGATCTATTTTATACATATAAGTATGTTACTCTTTTCAGTCAAATGTTGCATTCCAACTTATTTTATCTTGCGTACACTCATAGTATTGCAATATTTCACTGAAAACTTAATAAGAAAGAAATCAAGATCCTCATCATATGAACGTAAACTATCAGACTCTCTATATCTCTTTACTGGCAGCAGCAAAGGAACACATTTAGCGTATATGAATACAGTTATGTCATTACTAGCACCATCAGTTATCATAATTCCTTTATTTCGTTTTTTATAAAATAAAACTAATTAAATGCTATTAAATGTTAACGAGGAAGGGTTGAGATCTAAGGAAATCAATAATCAGTTAAAATTAGACCTATTTAGTTTATTCCACTTCGTTTTGTTTCGTTTAATACAAACGTGTTACGTGACTCGTAAATGGGCGATGCTTTTATCGAATGAAAAGTGAAAACCTAGCAAATGCAGGAGCTCGACCGTATTCTATCAACAATATACCTCAGGATTTTTTTATATCATTTCTGATTCTTGATCTTACGAAATCCTGACGTTTTTGATGTATCATTTAACTTTTGAGTACCTTTGTTAATCATCTACAGAACTTTTGATGCTTATCTTTCGAATAAACTATCGTTTAACAATAATCATGAAATATACAATTTTGAAGCCCGAAATTATCTCCATCTGTTCAAACATGAATTTTTACTATCCATTCTGGTTTATCTTGGGCTGATAAATCAAAGTAAATTCGAGCAATTTGGTTGTATGAGTTCAAAATTAAATGCGAAGCTGTAGAAACTGCTTGCAATATCAAGCAAGTGTTTTGGCAAGGGGTCTGTCAATGAACGTTCATCGCAGCATTGGTTCAAAATATTTGTAGACGGAGACAAGAGCTTTGAAAATGTTGACGTACTTGTGGACGATATCAAATTGAGGGCCATTATTGGGATGGACCCGCGCAAAAGCAGGATGCAGGATGTTGCAAAAGAATTAAACGTTGACCATTTCGAATTTGTACGTCATTTGCACCAAATTTGAAAAACAAAAAAAGCTCAATGCGTTGTACAAATGAGCCCGTAGAAATGAAATAGAAAAGCGAGGCTAGGAAATCTCATCCAGCTTATTTACCAGACTTCTCATCAGGTGACTACCACTTTCTCAAGCATTTCGATAATTTTCTGCAATGGAAGATCTCCGTCAACCAGCCAGCAGAATGATTGCTTGGTTCCGCAATCCCACAATTCTATGCTTCGAGAATAAATGGACTTATTTTCTAGCAGGCAAAATACGTCGATTTTTTTTCGAGAAATAAATTATATTCTACGCCGTGATATGATGGGAGCAGACGGTAAAAAAACTGCGATTATTTTTGCATCAAGCCAATAATAATGTTATTTCGACAAAGATAGAGACATGTGGTTTGTGGCTAGAGTTGGTGCTTGAGAGGGTTAAACCGTCGGCTGTGGTAGCAGCGAATATTTTAAGACTTGCTTTTCAATTCCCGGGGATTTCATTTGAATTTGAAAAAATTTATGAGATTTTAGCACAGAAATAAATTAAGGCTTAAGATTGGAAGAACTGGAAGTTCAAAAGAATTGATATGAAAGGAACTTCAAGATCAAAAGGGAATCTTTCTCGTAACTTCTGTATAATTGATGGTTGTGAGTCTGTAGTTTTAGAGGCCGATGAATTTCAAAGCTCTCGCGAAACCCAACTACTTTAAATTCACTGTGTTTCAAAAAATACGCACACACTATTACAAAGGGGGAAGCTCCTTGAAATTTATGGTAGATAAATCAGTCTTTTTTTCAGAATCAGTTACGCACAAACAAAAAATGGTACTGACTCACCCCAGGTTAATTTCAACTCTATAAAAGTGTGTGCTGAGACAACACACACACATATATATATATATATATATATATATATATATATATATATATATATATATATATATATATATATGTGTGTGTGTGTGTGTGTGTGTGTGTGTGTGTGTGTGTTCTCGTTTATGTGTGATAATTTGAATAATTCTGTATATATTTGCATTCATTCGAGTTAAGGCAGTGTTCTCAGTGGATGATTATATATATATATATATATATATATATATATATATATATATATATATATATATATATATATATATATATATATATATATATATATATGCCAGGACTAGTTGCTATACTTTTCCTTTATCAGGCTGTTACCCCTAAGGACATTGATTCATTAAAACTGCAAATATGACTAAATGTTATTAAGGCCGAAAATTTTTATTTAAATCCGTAATTTAAGTCTAGATTATCACTGAACTTAATAATGTTATTACTTAATCATTTGTACCAACCTTTGCCAATTATGAGAATGATTGGCACAATCAGATTGGGCAAGTTAGTTCTCTTGTTAGTAGCAACAAATGGGATGAATATAGGGTTATCATTGAGAAATATAGCATTTCGAACAAGACAGACGTATTAATAGTAAAATAAAATGTATTTTAGCCAAAGGAAAGGTTCTAGGAATAAAATGACCGGACTGATTAAACATCATTATTATTTTTCTTTTGTTTCTGGTCTCTTTCCCATTTCGTTTTCCTTTGAATAAATTTCGACCTTTTAGAATTACAGCGTACCATGTAACCTTACACACTGTGTACTAACCATCCTTAAACATTTTTGACACTGTATTTCAAGGGAGATCCGACAGAAAATGGATGAAATGTAGTATATACACTGCTTAAATGCACTTCCGATGAACATAGACGGTGTAATCATCAACCACCCATTACAGCATGAACTCGACACTCGTTTCTCAAAATGAAAACGTTATTAACCAAGGAGAAAAAAAACGTTTTTCTCCCTCAAAGTTTCATTTTTACAATACATGTAACTCAAAATTTGTTCTACATAAGTTCATGTGTGGGCCGACTTTGATGCTTTCTCCGTTTAGTTCATCTGGCATTAGTTGGATTTCGTGTAGGTTTTCTGCAAAAATGACGATGTCATTTGCAATTCTCAGGTTGCTCAGATATTGGCTGTTGAACAAATTCAGAAAAAACAGGCTCTGCGACGCCCACGATAGAGAACTGTGGTGGATCTTGTGGAAGGTCTACGTTCAACGATGGACGATAAAAGAGTGATGATGATAATGACACAGCAAAAAAAATAAAAGATTATTTACTCAATGTGCACACGAGGGAGTTGTCTAACAGAAAAAAATATTCTGTTGCACAAATAAAACGGTTAATATTGTTGCTTAGTTCCTGGATACCCTTAAAAGGTATTCCTCCCATTGGGTGCCAGGATCTTACCCGAGGGCAACGACTTCAGAGATGTTAATTGGAAACACATGGAAAACTCAGGGAAACGCCAAGAATTGTCCTCGTGTCTTGTTACAAATACCATAAATGACCTCAAGTGCCTCAAATGATCTCCAGTACCTACCTAACATAACATACACCGGGTAAGGGTGGATTCCAGTGCAAAGTTTCTGTATCATATGTGAAATATTGTGGAGAACGACTGAGAAAATTCGCCTGAAATAAAATATGGTAACCTCTGTGGTCAACTCCACATTGTGTAGGACCTTTGAGATGGAAAAATGTACCTCTATACCCAATAACAGTTTCATAAATGCTAAATTCCGGCTAAAAACTCGAAATCTTGAAAAAAAAAAAAAAAGAATTGAACTGAACGCTGTTGACCTTAAATGATCTCAGAAGTCATTGACACATTGATCAGAATATATATATATATATATATATATATATATATATATATATATATATATATATATATATATATATACATATATATATATACATATATGTATATATATGTATATATATATATATATATATATATATATATATATATATATATATATATATATATATATATATATATATATAAGCATAGCACCTGTGAAAAGTTCATTCACGTATGGATCTATGATATAGGTAAATTTCCACTCTTAGACATAAATAGAAATACAGTTATTTCGAGGAGTTTCAAACACAAATATTACCCCCAGCAAAAACAGAAGTATAAAATTTTGGTTGATCAGTTATGAAAAAGAAAAAGAAAAGATATATAAGAATTCAAGACCACTTACCGCAAATGTCGGAATCACTTCTGAAAACGTACACTTTGTGGAAAGAAAAGAAAAACAAAACAACGTAAATATCGGAATAAATTATTCAAAAATTCTGGTAAACTGAGAAATTGAATTAACCTTTTAGCCAAAACAAAAAATGAACTAATAATGTTCTTTCCAAGTCGCCATGAGGTATGTAAATTTCAATGTTTCTACCATCATGAACACACGCAAGAGGAACGCTCGCGAAATATTTATTGAATTCCGTGTCCGTTTTTCCCGCAACTTACCCTCGCCGCAAGATTACCAGGAGTTTTCATATTAATTTGATTTTATTCATTTATATATAAAGATTAAGTTAACTTGCTGATAAGAGTTTTTTTTAGAAACTTTTCGAAATCTATGCTTTTATTTGCAGAGAGCGCACGAAATCATTTAACAAAATCGTGGCCGAGTTGAGTAGCGTCTGCCTAGTGATCCTATCATTTCTTGTTCGATCCACGCCTGAGTCTTGATAAACATTCGGGTTTGGTGCTCCGGGTCACGCACGATCACCGAGGAAATGCACCAGTATCTAGATGAGTGACTGTCTGAGAAAACAAGATGCCGTAACCACTTGAGGGAACATCTTTTGCAGCTGTTGTGATTCTGCAAAGGTATAGATCACCTCTTTACTCTTGGAAGCCGTCAGGTTGTCAAGAGAGGAGAAGTGGAACTTTTGGCCCACCATTTTCTTCATACAGAGTGCTCAGGTATAGCAGTTCTAAGCTGCTCACCCATTGTCAACCTTTTCTAACGAGGAAGCAAAGATATTTATGTGCATTTACATACGTATACCTGTAAGGATGCCCGGCGTTCCCTGTGGAAAATAACTTCAAATTAGACAATGTAGTGGAAAGCATGCTCTTTAATACATTTACACAGTTTAACTGAATGGAAATTATTATTGTCCAGAGGGCTAATTCCTTAGATCTATGCCATTTTCTCAATGTAGTAGATTCACGGCCTGGGTTTGGTTGTGAATAGAAACGTTTATCATTTGTTTAAACTCTAAAAGATGAAATAGATGTATGAGATTTGTTTGGTTATTTTTTTTCCAGAAAAAATCTCTGGTGTTTTCAATCAGTGGAATGTCCGCTACGTTTCAGAAACTGTTATATTTGGAAGGAGGCAAATCTTTCGTTCGTTGGGGCGGAGTTTTATTTACGTTTTAACCTTAATGTTGACATGGACCCTTAATTTACGTAATTGTAACTGGAGAATGGCCACAAATTATTTAGGTAACATCCGTTGCGGAAAAGGTTTTTTTTCCCGACAGCTGTCTTCATCTTGGTTCTTCTAGGAAAGCGTTGTAAACATTAAATCCCAATGGTCTTTGCTTCTGAGCTTACAGTTGAGGTTGATACTACTTGAAGAAAAAGAAGGTTAGGAAATAAAAATAGGCACTTTTTTTAATTATAGTTCAAACCCAAGGTCTGTCAGGCTATTCGTTTTTCTTTTCCACCACTCTTGCATAAAAGGTGTGCACACCTACATCCAAAGAGATATCAAATTTTACGAATTTATAAAGATATCCATTTTAGCAAAAATACTCCAAGTTGTCTGGGAAAAATGAATGAAATCATCACAACACATGAAAATTGTCTTTGATATATTACTTCTAAGACGAAATGAATGAAAAAATATTTAAACTAAACAAACATTGTTGGCTTCTGGGTACTCAATGTCGATGCACCTCCCCCCGGGTGCCAGTATGGAACAGTTATCAATCTATTTCGGAATTTAAAGAAAAAAAACAAACTATTTCAATCCAAAATTGATCTCTGATGACCTCCAATGGCTGTGAAGGTCAGCAATACTTTTTCTATCATTTTGTTTTTCTCAAGTTGACTGCTTGCAGCAATTTAGCTCTGGGGTTTTAATTGTGCAGATACAATACAGATAATAGGGCCATAAACTTTCACCTCTGATGACCTCTAGGGATACTGGGAGTCAAATTTGATCTGCTCTCCATTTTAAGAGATTAAAACACTTCTGTACTTCTTAGCAAACTGAAAATTGCTTCGATTGGCTTGAGATAGCATGCTGTGATTTTTGACAACCTTTGTTGACCAGAAATGTCCTCCTTGGTCAATCTAATACAAACCATGTCACAACTAGATGTCTTGTGAATCATCATGCGATGAGTCTGGTAGAATTAGCGAGATGTTGGCCCAGATATGCATACACAACTACAAGCTTTCAATATTCAAACATGAATATAGGCATGGCGTGCACGCACACATACACACACATACATAAATAAATACATTTGGTTATGGTCTATTTTCCTGATGGATAGGTAAATAGATCGGGCGGTAGATTGAACCAGTAATGCTAAATAACAAATGTCTGTAGTATATCATTAGCAGTCTATTTGGTGTTACTAACTACAAAAAGTTTATTTGGTACTTCGGACCCATATATAGAGAATATTATTTAGTCATATCAGTTAATGATCTTGGAATAATTTTGACAAATTTTTCGGTTGCATATGTTGGCAGTAAATCAAATCGGAATTTTTTCCGATTAACTAGTATTCTCAAAAATGATGAGTTGCTACTAGTAAAAGAAAATGGAGGTTAGGAAATAAAAATAGCTTGTCAGGCACTTTTTTTAATTATCATTCAAACCCCAGGTCTGTCAGGTTATTCATTTTTTCTTTCCCACCGCTCTCGCATAAAAGACGTGTACAGTTTAAGTTTGGAATTCGACATTACGGATTAAATATTTGCATAAGTGAAAACTCAATAAAAGTGACACGAACACAGCGAGTCACACCCGTTGTTATGATTAAAACCGATCCTCATTCGTCAAATTCGTTTTTGAGGCATACTACGAGGGTCGGCACTTTGTTCCAAAGAAATTTAATAAATTGTAGTATAAAATAATATTCATATACAATACAGTATGATAATATCCAATACAAAAATATCTAATTATACATATTATGACACGGTCCTAATAATGATATAAAAAGCTAAATAGCAGTATCTTAAATCGAGAGGATGTGATGGTTGGTCAATGCTGCTGAAAAGCCATGTTAATGGAGCTGTTTTGTTTTCAATTCCCAGAACGGTTACATGTAAACAACTGATGATCCCGACATGACAATTAACATATATTACTATAATGTATTATTCCGTGTAAGATATGAAACCATTGTAAAATCTACCATTTATTGCTTCAATAGATATTTGGAAAAAAATAACTAAAATGACATTAAATTCAAATGCATATTCGGCCTAGACAACATAAATCGAATAAACAATGAACGAGAATTGGGCTGCAGCAGGGATCGAACCTGTGACCTGAAAGGTAGCGGTGACAACATAGCAATCTTCTTACCATTAAGCTAAACAACTGCCAAGAATACCAAGGCCCGAAAACTGCTTTCAACTCTAGTTTTCATCTTGATTATTTTCGGTCTTTCCGCTTCTTCCAACACGAGAGTTCTGTAATATGAAATGCACACACACATACACACACACACACACACACACACACATACACACATATACATATATATATATATATAATACAAATTAGGACAGCGATACAATATATGAAAAATTGCAATATCCGATGTGTGTTGGGTTTATAAGCGCTTGATACATATAACATTGAACATAAAGTTGATTTAGAGAAGAGCTTAAAACTTAATGGAAGATTTGATACACATACACGTTTATTCATTAAGTTGCCTGAAAATCCCAAACAGGGCTGGAACATTGGAGTGTTTGGGTAGCGATCCAGATACACAAATACAGACATATGTATGCATATATATACGGATACTTGTATGAATATATACATACATTTATATACATGTATATAAATACATATACACTTATTTATATATATATATATCTATATACACACATGCACACACACGCACATTCCAACGCTCCTTGACACCTCAAGTATGAGTGGAAGTTTTTTTGTTTTGTTTTTTTTTCAAATTAAACTTTATTCACTAGAATTTCATTCAAGATCCCGAGAGAATTGCTTAAGAGAGATCGTTATTGCTGGCTCTACGAACGAAAAAACTGAGTTGAAAAGATGATAATTGCCTCTTTTATCGATTTTAAAATTGGAGGAGTACTCAAAAATTTCTGACTGTTTGCATTTGACTCGATTATAGTGAAATGTATGTAACAGAACATTCTCACATTAAGCAAATTACCTATTCAAGATCGTGTAGGAACAATATTTTATGGCTATAAAAATAAGTAATTATGGTTTTTCGGCGAATTCCTAATGTATTTAGTTTATTGAAAGTGTACATTATTGGATTTAAGAAGGTTATGAAAGACGTTCGTTTTATTCACGATTCGAACAGCTTTCTTATTGCAGGCTTATTAATCTATATATGTATATCTATCTATCTCTCTCTCTCTCTATATATATATATATATATATATATATATATATATATATATATATATATGTATATATATATATATATATATAGTGTATACACGTACATATATTTATACATCTATATATATTTTTATACGCATGCACGTATATATATATATATATATATATGTATGTATATATACATACATACATATATATATATATATATATATATATATATATATATATATATATATTGTTTTTATGAGTTGCTCCATCTATCGTGACAGTGCTGAATATATTGAAATATAACGTGAATAGATGGGTTCCAACAGTTTTTTGCGTGAATACCTAACCATATATCTTTCATATATATATACATATATATATATATATATATATATATATATATATATATATATATATATATATATATATATATATTGTTGATGCACGACATTAGGAATGTCTTCGAGGTTTCCATGCAGTTTGATCTTCACTGCTTGGCCTATCAGTTGACTGTAGTAATTCTTTTCAAAAGCCGTAGGAAAAATCAAGAGGTTAGCAAAAAGTGTTCCACACGAACTTAGGGAACGGGAAATCGATCAGCATTTTAATTTGACCTTTCCCAATAAAGGAAAAAAAAGGACTCATTTTTGATTAAGATAGTCCCTGGCAATTACGGCTCGACAAAGGACATTCTTGAACCGCTCAACCCAGATGGGAACTACAAAGGGGAATTTTGCGTTTCATCATCATCATCATCATCATCATCATCATCATCATCATCATCATCAGTCTTTTAGCGTCCGTCGTTGGACATAGACCTAGGATCTGCCACACTTCTCTATCATGGGCGTCGCAGAGCCAGTACTTCCTGAACTTGTCTAGCTCGTCACTCCATCAAATATTCTGCCAGCCTCAGTTGTGCATGTGATCTCGGGGGATGCATGTCGTGAGTCATGATGTCCATCGATTGTCCGCCATTTTTGCAACATGGCCAGCCCAACCCCATTTGAGATTTTTGATGGATTCTATGATGTCCCTGACTCTTGTCTTTTTCTCGGATGTACTGTGCTGTCTTGTGGTCTCTCCATGTGAGGCCCAGCATAATTCTTTCATGCGCATGTTGTATGGTTCTCAATTTACGGGTCTGTCTCTTGGTTAGCTTTTTGCGTTTAGTTAGATTCAAATAGATTTTTTTCCAACGAACTGAAAAAGATCTGATCCAATTTAGACTGCACGATGCTAGAATGGAAAAGAAGATATTTTACATAGCGTATCGAAGGAGAAGATAACTGTATGACAACACTTGTCCTCAAGTTTCAAAGGCAACACACTGAGCAATCGGAAGAGCTTCCACCTGCTGTTTATCCTCTAGACTTGTCACCTTCTGACTTCAGCTAAGATATGTAATTGTCTTCTCTCTTGAATTATGATTTATTCAATGGATATTATGTCAACAAGGCATTTTATGATGTTTGATACCTAATTAATGTCAGCTTTCAAAACGACATTCGGGTCATGAGACATTTTGATGTAAATATGAGGTATGTCGTTTCCAGTGAAGACATCCATCTGCCCAAGTGCCTTGGCCCGTATGAATTCCATTAAGATAATAAAATAATAATCAAATGTATTGCATGAAAAGAAATAAAGAAATTAACTATTCCTCTTCTTCTTCTTTGCAATTTCACACTGACTGCCTGGTGGTTATCGCTGGAGGTTGAGTGACAGCAAGTTTCCTCAAGTCTCCAGCCCTTCTCTCCACATTCTCATAGACTTCAGCAATACTGTGGTTTACAGTTTAACACCATTTGCCTGTTGGTCATCACTGGAGGCTGAGTGACAGTAAGTCTCCTCAGGTCTTCAGCCAACATCTCTTCTCTCCTTCGCCTATCATGCTAGTGCTGTAGTTCACATTTCTGCTTACTTCCCTTCCTCTGTTAGGTCACTTAACGGTTAATGTTGCAGTTTTTATATTTCTAGAACTTTCCTCAGTATCCACGCAGTTCCTAGCAGTGCTGTGGTCTGTTCAGTCTCAATCCTTCCCTTAATCCCGATCTCCTCCAGTCTCGCCCTCAGTGTCTTTGGGACAGTTTCTAGTGTGCCTACTATGACTGGCACTACCCCAGCTTTCATTATTATTATTGTTGTTGTTATTATTATTATTATTATTATTATTATTATTATTATTGAAGAAATAAGGAAAATAAGGAAGAAAAGAGAAGAAAAAAGAATGAAACGAACGAGCAGAATTTGAAGAAAAATCAAAAATTATATCGGTAAAAGAAGGAAAAAAAGGGAGGAAGGGAAATATTAAATGAGTAGAAACAAAACAAAAACAGAGAGAACGAAAAAGAGAGAACGAATAAATGAAAAATAAAACGGAGAAAAAGAATATGAGAATAGATGGGGGAAAAATGAAAGAAATAGAAAATAAAGATCGGTGAATGGAAGAAAAAAGGAAGAACGGAAAAAAATGAATGAGTGAAAATGAATAAACTAAATGAATGAAAGAAAGAAGCAAAGGAAGAAAACAGAAAATGTTAAAAACCATGAGCAAAACCTGAAATCAATGGAGGGAAAAGAGGCCCCGAGAAAATAATCCGTCAGCGAAATTGTAGACTAAAAGAAAAAAAGACCAACAAGAAACAAAAGAGGAAATTGAAACAGCTTCAAAAGTAACAAAACAATTCACTGAAAAATTGCCAAAACAAGTGTGATTAGTTACTCAATAGAAACTGTCAGGAGATCAACTTTTTATGATAGCAGACCGTGTTGGGGATAATCAATTAAAGAATTGGAAAATGGAATGATCAATAAATAAGTTATTCCTCTCGGTTTTTCTGAGATACAGACGAAAAAAATCTTGATATGTAGAAAGCAGCGTGGATTCTGCTGGACACAAACTAAGGAACCAATTTAGCATGAATCTTCATTGTAAATTGAACCCCTTCTAAAAACCTATCATGGTAGAATTCTCAACAACACAATAACAAACATTCTTTCTTGAAATAATACAAAGTGAATGTTTAAACTTCCAGTCTTCTAGCTTCATTAATGACATATGTTGACAGTTTGGGCTGACGTTTTCTATCAGAACGAAAATAGAAATGTCAAGCAAGAAAGAGAGACAAAAAAAAAACCTGGTGAAAGTAAATGAAAAGAAAATAACAAATGATTTGCAAGTATACAAAAAGGGGACATAGCCACACCGTATATCGAAGATACTTGTCAACAGGATTGTCTTACAGACGATATGTGATGGAGACAGTAGATCTAATTACGGCTATACGCACAAAGAATTCAGATGCTTGTCTCTTCGCTTGTGTGAATATAACGAGCCTCGGATGTTGACAAGTCGAGTTTCCTGTCGCAGAGGCGCTGATGTCGACGTTGAACTTTGGTATTACAAGACGGAGAAGAACCTCCATCGCTCAGAATGTCAAAATGCCAATCAAATGATAAAACATCGTAGACACAAGGTACGTACAAAAAGCAGCAAAGGCAAAGAGAAAAGCACGAAGTTTTCATGGAAGAAATTATAGACGTGCAATGAAAGGGGAAAGAGTTTAGAGAAGGAGAGCAGGTTTCGAGTCGGAGGAGATACAAGTCCGGTAAATAATTGCACTGTGGAATACTAAAATTAATAGAAATCAACAAGGTTTTGTAGGATGTTTGATATGTATGCATTATCATACAATATTTTGAGAAATTAATTAGTAGTAAAACTTTATGTTTGATAAAGTAGTTTTATAAATCAATATAACATTGCATTTCATTTGAGAAACATATATATATATATATATATATATATATATATATATATATATATATATATATATATATATATATATATATATATATATATATATATATATATATATATATATATATATATATATATATATATATATATATATATATATATATATATATATATATATATATATATATATATATATATATTAGCAATCCGTGGAATTATTTCCTCTCCCCAATGATAAAAAGAGAAGGAATTGGGCGGAAAAAATAAAAGGAACATAAAATAATAAATGAGAGTGTCACACAATATCTAGGCGAGAGGTTGGGGAATAATTTCACAGGATATATTTGCTTGCTTGCCTAGATTTGTGTCTATTTATTAAGAAACAAGTAAGAAAAAAGAAAAGAACGTGTAGATTCGTCTGGAACAAGGCCACGTTCTATTGATTTTTTCTATTGGCTTTCAATTGTCAGCAGGTTTCAAACTACGCCAGGATATATATATATATATATATATATATATATATAGAGAGAGAGAGAGAGAGAGAGAGATTGACAGAGAGAGAGAGAAATTATTTGACTGATTGATATATGAAGAGAGATGAATAGACCGAGATAGATAGATATATGGATGAAAAAAGAGAAAATAACGAAATGTTTGCAACTTTCAGAAGTGTACTGAAATGATTTCTTACTTGAATACGTTGTCAACAGTTTTTGAAACCAGTTTTGACCAGTATACAAAAGCAGGAGTTTCATATACATAAATACATATACATATATATATATATATATATATATATATAGAGAGAGAGAGAGAGAGAGAGAGAGAGAGAAAGAGAAAGAGAAAGAGAGAGAGAGTGAGGTAGAGGCAGATACTTTGTTATGTCTACAGCCTTTCGAAGTATACTAATTTGCTTTCGCTCCAACGTAAATAAATCATGCACCGCTGATGTAGTAATCATTTAAATCAAATAAATGATGAACTTTTAAGAAGACAGTGCTGGAGGAACTGGAGATAAGAGAAAGGTTTGAGACTCCAAACCTCAAGAATACTGTGATCGGCAAGGATTCTGAGGTGAGCACAGGAAATAAGTCACTAACGACTTCTTAACAGTTAGCAAGAACTTGGCATAAGTGTTAGAAAAGTGAAGGAAGGTTGAGACAGCATAAACCACAGCATTGCATTGATATATGAAGACGCTGATAGGAATGCTAAAGACCTGGGGAGATTTACCGTCACTCAGCCTCTAGTAATGGTGACTGCAAACCACAGCACTCCTGTTGAATACTGGTATGCTGAGATGAGGGCTGGGGACTGGAAAATACTTGTTGCTATCTAAATTTCTGTGATGACCACTGGATATCTGACGTGAATATGCGGACGCAACAATAGTACTGGAAATATGAGACCTACTTCCTATAGCTGTTAACAATGGCCTAATAGTCAAGAAAATGCATGGTGGAGGCAGAAAACTGTAATCCACAGCACTGCAGTAGACTCTGAGAGGAGAGCTCAAGACTTGAGTAGACTTGCTGTCACTCAGTCCCACCAGGCAACTGGTGTGAAAATCCAAACAGTAATAATAATAATAATAATAATAATAATAATAATAATAATAATAATAATAATAATAATAATAATAATGATGATAATAATAATACATCCAAACTGACCACCTCATCCAGGCAAGAAGACCGGACTTAGTAATAGTAGACAAAAAAAGGAAGGCCTGCCAAATAGTAGACGTTGCTGTGCCTGCAGACCATAGAGTAAAAAAGAAGGAGGGAGAAAAAAGGGAAAAATACCAGCACCTAGCAAGATTTAAGGAAGATGTGGAACATGAAAGCCTGGGTAGTACTGGTCATAGTGGGCGCACTAGGAACTGTCCCCAAAACGCTGAGGGTGAGACTTGAGGAGATCAAGATTAGGGGAAGGGTAGAGACCGTACAGACCACAGCTCTACTGGGCACTGGACGGATACTGAGGAAGGTGCTAGAGATATAAGTACTGCAACGAATTGTAGCTCTGTCATGATATGCGAAAGAGAGAGGAGACGTTAGCTGAAGATCTGAGGAGACTTATTGTCACTCAGCCTTCAGCGATAACCACTGGGCAAACGGTGTGAATCTGTAAATCACAGTATTACTGCGAGCTATGCGTACTAAGAGAGGAGGGCTGAAGACTTGAGGAGACTTGCTGTCACTCAAACTCCAGCGGTTACCACCAGGCAACTGGTGTGAGATTCCAAATAATAATAATAATAATGATAATAATAATCCCGTCCAAGCGAAAAAACAAGGCCTGGTAGTCGTGAACCAGGGGGAGAGAAGCAGCCAAATAACACACGTGGTTATGCCTGCAGATTACAAAGTGAATATGAAAGAGTGTGAAAAGCAAAGAAAATACCAAGACTTGGCAAAGGAACAAAAGAAGGTGGGGAGATGAAAGTCAGGGTAGTACCGATGATAGTAGGTACACTCAGAACCGTGCCAATGACATTGAAAATGAGAATGGAGTAGCTGAAAATAAGAGAGAAGATTGAGACTATACTGACCACCGTATTACAACGGTCTGTACTAAGGAGAATAATGGTAAGATAACGTCAAAGACTGGTTGTCTAACAGCCAGTAAGAAAAGGCATTTGTTGTTATTGGTGAAGATGATATGAAGGGAAGACTAAAGACCAGAGGAGACTTGCTGTCACTCAGCCTTCAGCAACAACCACCACACAAGTGGTATGAAACTGAAAACCACAGCACTGCTGCAGACATTGCGAGTGTTAATAGGAGGACGGAAGACTTTTGGAGACTTGCTGTCACTCAGACTGTAGCGACGACCACCAGGTCTCTCCTGTGAAAATGCAAATAATAATAAGTTTATTAATAATGTGAAAAATCTATTAGTACTAATGCTAATACGATTCTCCGGGTCTTTGAATTTCGAAACGATCGCTCATCCAGACAAAAAGGCCAAGTCATTATAAACAAGAACGTTTGTCAATTTTTTTATATCGCTGTTTCAGCAGGCTATAGGCCAATGTTTCCCTCGGTGGGGTTCCATGAAAAAGTTCTGGAGTTCTGCAATTTAAAATGTCTTCAAGAGAAATCACTAAAAACGTTTTGTTTTTTTCTTATTTAATAAAAAAATGGTATTCTGTGTGAAAACAGAGTCAGTTTTTTATCTATTTATCTTACGTATAATGTTATATAAATACATTGTCTCTCTAATATAATTTCTGTTTCATTTAATGTTTTATAAAATTCAGGGTAGCGGAGGATGTCTACACAAAATGGGTATCTGCAATTTTTGTGTTTTGCGACTCCTTGAAAATCGTAGGGTAAAACAGAAAGGACTAGAAAAGCTGGGAAAATATGTAGTCCTCGCGAAGGAAATGGGAAAAACAACTTACAAAGGTGACAGTTCTAAACATCATCGCTTTGAACGGATTCTGAAAGCTGCGATTAGAAAGTGGAAATAGGAGGAAACATCGAAAGTCAAAACCATCCAGAAGACAGTATTCCTGGAATCAGATATAATATTCGAAGGAGTGCTAAAGTATTGTTGGGGAAGTTACTTCCACTTGATTTCAAGTTAAATCCAGCGATCAGTTGTGGTGCAAAAACTCATTAATTACAAATAATAGCAATAATGAACTCCATTATTAATTTTTAATAATGTTGCTATAAAAGAGAATTCTTGATGATATTACATCAATGCTGAATGCTGCTGAATAATTGTGTGAACATCAATCGACAAAAAGTGTAAAAAAAAACAAAAAATCCATTTTGATTAAATAAAAGAAAGTTCTCGGTATGTAACGGAAATCGAAATCACGGCAAGGTTATCTCCCTTTCGCTTTTTAGTCTCAACCTAAAAGCTGTGCATATCTGCAACGTGTAAAAAATGTGAAGTATATGGATTATTCCCCTTTGAACAATTACTCTCTATGCTTTGAGTTGCAAAAACACACAGAGATGGCTGAATGGATCGCTTTTTTGTAGGCAACTTTTAAAAAAATAACAAAGATTTTTGTCACGTAATACGCATATCAAGATCAAACCGCTTCACGTTTAGATATACTTTTTATGTCTTTATTGATAATGCCCATTGTTTTTGTGTCAGTTCATTTTAAAATATGTAGTCAGATAAATAGTCCCAAATGGGATTATATGAGGTTGAATAACTCTAAACATGCAACTATATATTTTTTCTATCCTATTGATAATTACTTCACGATTAAAACATCAATATATCAAAATATCAAACACGCATGTCATTTCTCTCCCTCCCTATATATATATATATATATATATATATATATATGTGTGTGTGTGTGTGTGTGTGTTTGTGTATATATATATATATATATATACATATATATATATATATATATATATATATATATAGTAATACATGTATATATATATGTGTGTGTGTGTGTGTGTGTGTATGTGTGTGTTTGTGTGCGTGCGTGTATGCTTACGTGTACGTGCGCGTACGCCTCAATATGTAATTAGGTAGTAACACGATTCATATTAACTTGAACACACACAGTGCAGTTCAATATTTGGAAAGGTTGTATGATTATTGCCAGTGCCAATCGTCAGTATTCGAGCCAAAGAAAAGCCAGGATTTCAAATGTTAATTTTCCTAGTAAAATAGTCAAGTCTCCCTCGGGAATAGGCACAATACTATTTTTTCTTTTCCTCATTTGTGTTGTTGAACACAGATATATAGATAGATATAGATATAGATATAATTATTTTCATTATGAAATGGATACAACATATTTGTTGATATATATATATATATATATATATATATATAAAGAGAGAGAGAGATAGAGAGAGAGACGGACGGACGGACAGAATATGACTGTTATAGGAATCAAACCTGCCACCGAGAGGTTAGTCGCTTCAAAGTTGCAATGCTCTTACCATTGAGCTAAACCGCCCCTGGTAAAAGCAACGATAGAAATAACAGCTTTCACACCAAATTTTTATTTCATTCATTCTCGGTCAATTCGATTATGATTAGGAAATGGATATGACACATTTACATACACACACACACACACACACACACACACACACACACATATATATATATATATATATATATATATATATATATATATATATATATTATATATATGTATGTATGTATGTATATGTATATCCAAACATACATTATGAAAAGACTGACAAACTGTGTTTATCTAAATGTTCTGTAACTTTTTCTTGTACAGTGTTTTATTTTATTAAAAGGATTCGAATTCTCTCCCTCCTTATATATATATATATATATATATATATATATATATATATATATATATATACACAATATACGTAACTGTTTTTTTTTACTCATATAAATATGTACCGATATATCTCCATT
Source organism: Thysanoteuthis rhombus (assembly GCA_963457665.1). Taxonomy (NCBI): domain Eukaryota; kingdom Metazoa; phylum Mollusca; class Cephalopoda; order Oegopsida; family Thysanoteuthidae; genus Thysanoteuthis; species Thysanoteuthis major. The sequence goes on along the minus strand of OY735220.1, from coordinate 4,716,893 downwards.
GAGAATCAAAATAAATGAGAAATTCAACTATGTATATGCATGTGTCCGTGTGTATCTAACTGTGTGCGTTCCTGCGAGCGCGTGTGTGTATGTGTGTGTATTTATAAATGTAATCAAATTTTCTTCGTAGAGAATGTCCCTGCATTCATGCATTCCCTTTTCATTCTTCATTGCTCTTTTTACGGTTAGAATTTTCAGAAGATCCCTTTCTCTATAGAACTCTTCGATTTGCAACTAGTTTGTCAATTCTTTTTCTCCTTCTTTTCTCATCCCGCTTCAGCCCCTTTTAACTTTGCTTCGGCACTTCTACATCTTCTACATCTTTTGCACTTGTTATGATTCCCGTTCCCTTCATTCCAAATCCTCCACTCGGCATTCATCTCTCGGTTTCAAGTGCATCTCTTTCAAGCACTTGTTCTATTCATCGGTTTCTATTACACAGAAAGCCCACAACGTCAAGTACCAGACAGCTGGAATCAGCAAGTTTCCGATTATCTCCCCTTTTTGAGCTACTTCACTATCGGCGAAGACTCGACCTGCAAGCTGCTCTTTCCTAGGAATGGCACGGGTATCTCCAGTGAGGTTTCAATAAACTCTCCGTAGAATAGGGAAAACTACTCAACCTTTCACCTCTGGCCATTAAGTTGCTCTTCCTTTTATGGATAATCTACACGAATCAAAGGTTTCTCAACCGAAATGTAACATTGAAATTCTAATACCCTGAAAGAAGTTTTATGGGTTGAAATACATTGATACTTTGAAACTAGATAGATTAGATGAAACAATGATAAAAACATGAAATAAGGAGTCTAGACACTGAAGGGCTAAACTTTACCCCCCCCCCTTGCAACTTTTGTATTGTATACATGATAAACAAATTAATAGATATATATAACTTATCCGTTTAGCTCAGTTTGTAAGAAAGTCGTCTACCAATCATTTGGCCACGGCTTCAATTCCCGATATGGAAATGTTAATTTTATATATCGGTTTTTGCTTTTGCGTGAAAGGCAATGAAAACTATAAACCCTCTTTTGAATTGAGTGAGTAATGTCTCCTGTTCTTATTATTGTTTTTCTTGTGGTTTCGGAGGGAAAACAACCTTATCTTCAACTTGGATTAGAGTTTGACTATTAAAAAAAAGAAATCTCACCCACATTATGAACGAGGATATTTGAGTTCAATTCTCACTAAGTGTCCCGAATTTGTTGCTTTATTTCCTACTAAATTAAGTTTAGTAGATATCTTAACAAATATTTATATCATTAACAGAGCACATGACTACAATTCAGGTTGGAAAGATCTTTTCTAAAATCCTAGATAGTTGCAGGAAGCTGCTTATAGCGTAGTAGCAGACAACTTAATATAAAAACATTAAAATTTGATAACTTCTTTTTCAAGTTGACAACAGGAAAGTTTACACATTTTTAATCACGTGAAGAGAAACAACTACCAATAAATAACCCTTCCCAAACCACAAAATCAAACGTTGAAGGGGTGAACAGTCATTTTCTATACTTTTCATACATAAGCAATAAAAAAAAAAATAACCCTCACTACCCAGGAATAAAAATCACTTGCTACGGTGCAATAGATTTCAGCCTCAGTCTCGACCAACGTCAATTTAAAGCCAGGAAAAGACGTAATTGAATGCTTACGTCATACTGTTCGACGTCACAAGTGATTATCGAATGGAGATCAGAGAAGGTAGAAAACCAAGAGGTTAGGCGAATGGTCCACTTAGTATACTGAACAATAAGGAGCTTATGTACATTTCGAGGAATAACGAATATAGCTAGGAAATATCTTAGTAAGTTTGAGTACTCGTGTAAATATAACAAGGAAAACAACAGACTCTGTCAAAAAGCTGCAACGTTACATATACAATGTTTGTTGACCAATGTTTAAAACTATTACTTCCCAAATGAGTTTTATAAGTTAATCTCCGCTGGAATGAATAATCATCTGATAGAGAAAACGAAGAACATCGTCCGAATTGCAACATGATCCTTTGTAAAATGAAAAAAAAAGATATATATATATATATATATATATATATATATATATATATATATATAGTATAAACACTGTAGAGTCTTCTTTCTTTCGGTCTTTTCTTTTTTCTTTTCCCTTGTTTGTGTAATTCCCAATTCCAATCCCTCCGATCGATTTAGGACAGAATTTTAGATCGATAGAAAAAAAATTATTTAATGCTTCAGCTTTACTCAAAAAAAAAATACTTTTAGAAATTTTACAATCAGAACCACAAAACACGACTGAATGCATGACAGGTAGTGTTAATTGCAAAAAATGGTTCTCCTTGCGTGATGTCCTTGCTTCAACTCCATAAACTGAGCGATTACGAGCAAAATGTCTGCTTGTTCAAATGATTATGATAGGTACTCTGTGTTTGTGTGTGAGTGTTATAAATATTCCCGTATAAATGATTGAGTACATCTAAGTTAATATTGCATAAAGGCAATCAATGCATGACGAATGACCGAGTCGATTTGAATATCTAATGTCAGATTAAATCCTCTTGAATTCTTCGTAAATCAAAGTATCATAACAAAGGGGTCATTATAGCTGATGAACCTTTAAAAGTGACTTGTTGTGAGCCTTTTGGAAAAAAAGCATGGAATTTCCAACATAGTGCATACACTAGCATCAATTTTCAGATGTTGGAGGTAGTCAAATTTGACCTCTGAGGACTGTGAGAGGTCATTTCAGGATGGTCACTAGTCGACGTACGGTAATGTCCAAGCGCATAAAATTTTGGAATCAAACAGCGTACAAAACTGATTTGGGAATCGCCATTCATTTGGTGATATTTTTTTGATCACTCAAAGAAATGCATTAAGATCAAGATCAAAGGAAAAATAAACGTGTAAAGAGACATTTTTGTTCATGTCTGGGTGCTGGGCAACATGTCAAACATATTACAAGCAATATCTCGCTGAAAAAATCGGAGTATGTGCACAGCAGACGTTAAAAACACGTTTTATACAATGTAATGGGTTATTTAAAAAAACAGATTTATCAATTCATCGTTATTAATAATTTCTCATATTCATCACATAGCCTAGTGCATTTATGAAAAGAAAACACCTTACCCCCAAAATTTCTCAACGGTGTGATTAATTAAATACAAATATTCTACATAGTCCGACCACAAGAAAAGTATAGTTTTCAAGATGGCAGCCAGATGGCGGCCTGATGGTGATCAAGACGGCAGCCAAGATAGCTGTTAAATCTTTAAAATGACCATTACTGGTCTATCCTGGCATTAGAAAGAAAAACAATGTATTAAACAGATGTTTATTTCATCAATCTTTCCATAAATTTCCAATATTGTTCCTCTCGTATTACGAACAATTCCCCACGATTTATGGCATTTCTGTCTATTTCTGCGTTTTTTCACTTGAGTGTGTAAATAAGCCTGGCTTTTTGTTTCCTACGATTTTTGTACATCACTAAGTTCCCTAGACACAGAGAAAATGCGCTAACCTTCCGGGGGCTTCATATTGTAAACGAATCACATTTTGCCGATCTACTCCCAGATGGCTACACAATTTTACATCATGTGATAATATGCTTCTTAAATGTAAACGATACTATCAAATAAAGATCAGTTCCAACGCCTGTTCTTAATCGGAACAATCAGATACAATGGATATCTAGCATCACTAAGACAAATGTTTTACACAGTATTTAACATATATTTTACCTTTCTTTTCATTGAGTCGTTTATAAAACATATTATAATTTAGGATAATAGCGTAAAAGGTTAATATTTATTTGAAATATCAAAATTGGAGAGATACCTTCAATTCACAAATGAAATGTCCGAACAAATGCACAATAGATTTATGAGTAGTAATCAAATCATAAACTTTCTGAACATTATAGAAACCTATTGAATTTCCAGACAATGCCAGACTCTATAGAACGTCAATAAATTTTCCTCAAGAGTAATGTAATTGTGCTAAATGAAAAACTCGTTTTGTTTGACTTTGTTGTTTGATGAACGTAAAGACCGCGCCCTTCCGGGAACAAAACGATGAGGAATTTGAAAGGAAGCCGACAGTGACGACGTAGTGAGAAGGGGGAGAACTAAAAATATGAAACGGTAAAAATGGAATTACTCGATGAAAGACAAAACGAAAAGAAGAAACAAAAGTTCAATGGAAATTAACACGGAGGAATAAAGGAGAATAAACTAGTCATTACCTGTGAAAAAAATTGCACATGTATTCAAATTTTTATGAGATGATTTTTTGAGAATAGAAAATGTGCGTATATATATATATATATATATATATATATATATATATATATATATATATATATATATATATATATATATATGTATATATGGATAATTTAATAATTTGACTCTTTGGGGAAAAGACTATATATATATATATATATATATATATATATATATATATATATATATATATTCACTGCTGATCACCACTCCCCTTTTGGATAATTCGAAAAAAATATGTATAATGTCTTTTTCTCTAAATTGTCAAATTATCAGGATATTCATTGCCGGAACAATCATCAAATTATACATTGTCAAGAAGATCATCCAACTAATACATATATACGTGTGTGTGTGTGTGTGTGTGTGTGTGTGGTATTCAGAAAATTGGTATCCGATCCGACAGGATGGTTATATATTACATTATAGTGTACTGAAATATTCATTTATTTATATTTAAAATTATCACCCGTTTTACACAGTGAATTCAACATTTGGCCTAGACAATGTAAATAGAAAAAATAATCGTCAAAGCCCGATGTTACATTCAACGTGTGATCATTTCAAATAGAATTTCAATATAAAATGATACAGTTGATGATTATATTTAGTTCGGATGTGTTATCAAAATATGTTTTGGCCTTTCACATCTTGGTCCTTCGAAAACCAATGATCTGTTTAGGCGTCTCTGAGATGATTAAACGAATGATAATCCGAGGGAGTGAGATCAGGACAATAACGAAGGTGCTCCAATACCTCAAATCCAAAATCCTGAACAATTGTGTTCATGATCTCTGTTCAGTTGTTTAGGGACTCATTTCGCACAGACTCCATGAAAGCCAAACCTGGTATGAATTATTTCATGTACAGAACCATGGCCAATTTGCTTATGATTTGCCATATCATCGATAGTTACCCTTTGGATTTTCAGGTACATGATGCAATTTTGCTCAATTTCCTGGTCAGTGGTGTATTCTGGAGGTCAGCACGCTCCTTTGCCGTACCTAATGGAACCCTGCTATTCATTCGGACCCTGCCATTGTATTAGAAGCTTTAGATGGATTTCAGTCTCTGGTACAACTCCGAGTCACAACGGATAATTGCTCGTTGTTCTTCCTCCGTACAAACTGGAAGCCGAGTTGCCATGTTTACTCTGTGGTAGCACAAAGGCAGTTGACTGATCAGCAATGAATTTTCACTGTAACAACGACAAACAAACTACAATCCAACACAGAACTCAAAGTCATGAGATTATCACAATCACTACAGATGACTAAACTGCTCACCATCCCTAATACGAGCTCATAAGCCAAAACGTTAGGATATACACCAAAAAACAAAAATATCTTTTCATAACGAGCCGAAAAAAAAGCCCGTCAAGCCTCAAACCCAGGAATGGGAAAGTGTAATTACACTAAAAAATCAAAAAATAAGTATAAGAACGAATCAACTTTTGAAATGTATGGCTATTAAAATCAAGTCAAACTGACTGCGTCTACAATAATGAAAGATTCTCTAATCACTGGTACATTTCCTAATAATAAAACTCTAGACTATATCATCTCAAATGGTTATTTAAAACGAAAATTCCTAATCATCACTCCTTCCTACTTTTAATCGCTTATTTTATCACATAGATCCCCCCCATCTCTTCCCACACACAATGTCACTATTTCAACCAGTCTCCTGGGGATCTGACCCTTGAATGACTCACATAAGCCAGTAAACAATTTTCAAGACAGCCATCATCATCGATTCAGTCTGATGATCGACAGCAGTTGGATTAAATTGGAATGAGATGTTTCATTTTACTGATTTTGTAACGTTGCTCCTCTAACGCTGAAGATGTTAGACCTATCCGCTGTAGATGAAACTTTTTCGCTTTGAATCATATTCAGAGTGAATCTATGTAAAAAAAACAAACCCCAAACCCCATACACACAACTCACCCGACTCCGTCATTTTTATAATACTGCTCTCTCTTCTCATATATATATATATATATATATATATATATATATATATATATATATATATATATATATATATATATATATAACGGGGGATGCTCTTATCTTACGACTCAATAGTTCACTACTTCAAAACTGTTGTGTAAATAAACTTATCAATTTCATCTGGGGTGTTATCAAAAGGTCACAGAATTCATTCAAGTGAAAGATTCCATCATTTCAAATGATGGGTGGGCGATATTTTCATCTGCGAAATCGTTACTCTCGCGAGGAAGTGTCCATTGTAAATGACATAAGAACAAAACTGTTTAATTTGATGTAACGAGAGAAAGACTCTGACAAGAGAAAACTTGGTACTTGATTTTGGCTATGGAACAGCCTGTGTCGGTACCAATTGTAATGAATTTTCTGAATTTTACATACATAAGAATGCATTGATTAGTGTGGTTTTGTAAGTGCTGGTTGTGATTTCCTATTGTTAAAGCACTGATTCACAAATTAATGTAGCTTAATATGAGCAAGAACAACAAATTAAATTATAATAAGACCTTGAAATGCGATTTTGAACGATACAGAAAATTTTGGAACGAACTATACGCACCAATCACAGTACATATATATATATATATATATATATATATATATATATATATATATATATATATATATATATATATATATATATATATATAATACTTTTGAACGTATCAATTCATGAAAATGTCAGTAATCATCGTCTCAGGCTAGGGGGAGGGCCATGGGAGGACCATGGGAGGCCCCGTTCGGTTTCAGTAGACAATGGTGTGCGATCCGCTTGGCATTATTTTGGTTTCAGGATTTGCCGGAAGAACGTCATCAAACAGTTTAAAAGTGCTCCATTTCCCCTTAAGCGGTGACATGTTGCCTTGTAAGACCCAGCCCATCAGTTATTTTTATCTGCAAATGGGGAAAGTAGAGATGTATTCATGACTTCCCTACGGCCATCATTAAGAAGAGAACGTAACCAGCTTCGACCAAAGTTTAACTTGACTCAGTTATTCCATTTTACGTGCTGTAAACCTCAGTGCCATTCACACATCCGGATCAGCTGAAGCACAACTTCAAAGGTTTTTGTTTTGAGCTGTTACTATTCCATTTGTTTGAGAGGATATACGATGTTTTTTATCCTTCAGCATGATAGTGTGAGCTTCACATTTCTGCCTACGCTGGACGCCAAGCTGGCACTGACAAGCACTACACTCTGTGGCTGATTCTGAATCTCTCCGTCCTGAGCGTGGTCAACTGGTCAAAAACAAGTAAAAACTTCACTTGACTTGATCACTTAATGCCTTTTCCATTGAACCATACATAATGTATTGAACTGTAATAGCTAGAGAGAGATAAAAACAGAAATTCAAGATCATTGATACGAGAAGACATTTGGAAAATATTTCTTTTATGTGAAATTTGTAAAAAAAAGTACAGTATGTATCTTGCCATGGCAAAATGGTTAGCACACGCCAATCTCGAATTTCTCTTGGTACCCTTCACTGGCTTCACACTTACTTAATACCTGAAACCTCTCGTCAAGGAAACATTGCAAACAAGCCAATCTTGCAGCCAATTGCTATTTGGTTTGGGCCTGTTACCAGATAGCATCAATTGAATACTCAAAGTTGTTTTTGAAAAGCTAGTCTTGCAAACCAGAGTTAGTGCTTTGGGTTTGATCATCATTGGACACACCTTATTAGTGGCGTAGTATCAGACTAAGATTAGTAAATATTTAGTGTACCTGACGATGAAGAAAAGCAGGAAAGTAAAATCACCCAGTTAGAGTCTTATTTTCACTGAATGACCCACACTTGTAGACTGTTGTCAGAATAAGATGAACTTGGTGAATTCTTTGCATACCTATGCCCCTCAATAGGTGGGGATTTTTTTTCAAATCCCTCTCACTTAAATAAATTTTCATTGGGGGGTTCGGTTACCACTGAAAGTTCATGCCAAATTGGTCCCTTAGTTTGTGTCCAGCATGATTCATGCTTATTCTTTGAAAACTTTTACTTTTCGGTGATCACATCCCAAAATAAGTAGAAAAAGTAATTTATTCATTATTCACTCCATTTTTCAATCGTTTGATTAATCATTCTGTCGTGTGATTGAGGAGACCTGTTTTTTTTATCATGAAATTATGATTCAAACCATTGTGATAGAATTTTCATCAAGGTAACTTAATTTTATAAAGAGCATTGGTTTATCTACGAGGTAAAAAAACAGCATATATAAGTGCTGGTGATTCATAATTTACCTTGGAATGCTAGTTCGAACTGGAGTGAGTTCTATTTTCTCTGAAAACCTCAGACTCGTGGCTTTCTACCAGACTACGAAAGTTTATCAAATACTATGAAGGATGAAGCAGTGGGACGTCGAAATAAAATATCTCATTTGTACACAACATGGTCTTCTGGATTGTCATTTTATTTTGATATGGAAAGGTTGAATTAGAGCTATTTCATTTGATAAAGGTTTCGAAATACACCAAATATGAAAATACAAAAATATTTGCCAGGCTTTTCCCCCTGGTATTCAGATGCACACACACATACGTAAACACAAACACACACACACACACACACACACACACACATATATATATATATATATATACATATATATATACTGTGATTGAATATGAATTTGATTGATATATTGTCTCTAGTTTTGGTATTGAGCGCTGTTTGAATAAAGATTTTGCCGATTTATATACACGACTCTTGGTATATATTTCACCTATATATATAAGAGTGAAATGACAGTTTAGAAAAAAATTGTTCTGTACAATTGAGATTTATCAATTAATTTTGACATTTCACCCGCTTATCCTGGCTCCTACAGAAAAAAGGCGAGGCATTTACTAAGGAATGTCAGTTATGTAGAGTCATGTCTTGCTGTGGGCTTGTTGATTAATAATTGCGCGAAGTTAACATCAAGTGTATTAAAAAGTAGATACCCACTTATTAATAATCACCAAGCTAAGACATCGACTATATATAAAACATTTAACATAAACAGGCATTTTCTTCCGTCTCCATCACTTTTTTACTTCTGCAGAAGCCAGGCTGAACTGGCGGAACGTCGGAATAAGCAAAAAGAAATATCACTTTTATACCACAAGTTGTTTTGGATTGTCATTTCACTTTGATATTTCCGGATAAATTATAATCCGCATCAATACACTGGTCACTATATATATATATATATATATATATATATATATATATATATATATATGTGTGTGTGTGTGTGTGTGTGTGTGTGTGTGTGTGTGTGTGTGTGTGTGTGCACATGCACGTCGTTATCACTCAATTCTGAGTTGGGTCCCAGAGCAGGAAGATAAAAAGTTTAGAAAGCTTTGGGCGCCAAGGGAGACCATGAAGATAAGGAATAGAATTAAATAACAAAGAATCTTTTTTATGGCAATATGGCGTCTGTTTGTTGTCCAAAGAAAATGGTGACATTTCAAAAGAAATGCCACCATTATCTACTAAATAATATTCTCGGGGAAAAAATCCATAAAAAAAAAAGAAATACCAAGAGTAAAGCCCTGAAATAAAAAGAAAAAAAAAATACTAGCACATACAAAAATAAAAATCGATCTGACAGTGACATTCGTGAGATAATTTATTTGTTACATAAATATCTCAGTGGTATAAACATAAAATCCAGCAACACCTCAAACTACGAACACAACGCCGATTAAATGAAATGGTGTCTTCGCTGTGGCAGTAGTTTTGCACACACCACTGTCGCCAGTTGTTGGTGTGCCAGCCAATGGAAAAATGAAAAATTCGAATGCTGATTTTCAAGGTGGGGTGACACTCCTTATTTGAGGATAGTAGCAGCATAATCTTTTTATCTGTACCTCTTTCAAGACTTTAATCTTGATTAACTAAGCTTAGTATTCACCAAAATTGCATCTTTCTGAAAACTGACTCCAAGACTACCAACATATGTTCTTAATCCAGTCTGATTGATTGGATATGTATGTATTACGCGAACAGGCTACACAAATGGAACTAGAGGGCTGAAAATTCAAAAATTTACCCTCTAATAACGTGTAAAAAATACGTTATTATACTTATCACAAATCCCTCCTGTAAATATAATTTGAGTGAGGAGTTTCATTTGCAATGTAAGTTTGTATCCGGTAGCGATCACACTTGTTTCTTAGAATATCCACATTTCCTTGCTGTCCAACAAAGGGCGAGAAAAGTAATTCACTCATTGATCACGCCTCATTCCAATCTTTTTTTCAGTTGATCACTTTCAACGTGGCATGGTGCCAAAAGACGTTGATCCCATGACGGTTTCTATTGAGTGACTCACCAAAACTGACTATATTGGATTCAAGGGAGATAACAAGAGACATGATTTCAATAAAACAACTATTGGTGAATCGTTGCTTTTACTTATATATAGTTTTTCTTTGCTTTTATTCTCTCTCTCTCTCTCTTTCTCTCTCTCTCTCTCTCTCTCTCTCTCTCTCTCTCTCTCTCTCTCTCTCTCTCTCTCTCTCTCTGTGTTTTTTTGTTTTCAAATAGAGATTTTTTTCTTAAAGATTCACTGGCACTTATTACCATCATTGGACCCCAATTTGACTCGTTCCAAAGGGTCACTTTGTTTTGTTACACTGGGTGTCGTCAGCAATATAATATTTATCACCAACCAATTCTTTCTACAGATATGAACAATTTTTTTCAAAGAATTAACGATATGACATATGTATTACCGTCTGATTTTCTTAGATGATTTTTTTTCAATCGGGATCACCTTTCTAACATTGATCCCCCCTTTTAAGACAGGATATATAAATAAGTAGTTTTAATTCAATTAAAACAATCAATGGCAGCCGGTGTAACAGACAATTCTGACCTTTTGGAACGGATTCGATTTTGACTCAATAGAGGTAATAAGCGCCGATTTACTGACAGGTCATGTAACCTGTGATATTGCAGGTAGAATTTATTTACCAATTATGCCAACATTTCATTCATTCTAATGGTTAAGTGTATCGTGGAGGAAAATTCTGATGATATCGGGGCAATTGTAATACCAACTATGATTGCAATGTAAGGCTGACTGGAATCGAACCTTGTACTCATAGACAAAGTTTGTCGTTTGATCCCACTGTCCTTATCACTACTCCACCATTCCTGCTTTTGGACATATTTGTTTTATGATCTAACAAACAAAATATTCTTAGAGATAGGGGAATATTGCGATGATTAAACGCAGATTTTGCAATTTTACGAGGTAAAATTCATTTTTTAATCTTTACATTGAAAAGCAGGCAAAACGATTGTCAGTGGTCACTGTTTAAGGCAATTGCTGTTTATAGAATAGGGCTTTTGTTATGTCTGTCATATGAATCATTGTTCATGATTTTGCTATAGAAAGGAATGCAATGATTTCTACAATAGAAATGCATTGGAAATAAGAAGGAAAAAGATTGGCAATGTTCAGGAATTGAGGTAAGTGATAGAACAGTGCTAATAGGTGTAAAATGTAAATGCATTGCAAATTACTTTTTATATAAAAAACTGTATTACTCATGTGTTTATTTTTAGAGACTGTAGAAATTCATTGAAAACAAGAGAGAACAGGGTTGCCAATGGTCTTGAATTGGGGTGAGCGTTAGTGAAGAGAAAAAGCTATAGTATACATGATTTCAGCATTTTTAGATTCAGTCACGTTTGTCTTTAAACTATTGTTCATTAAATAAGTTTCTACTTCTTTTTATTCGTTTTGTCTTCTATCTTTTCTCGTTCTTAATTCTCTTTGTTACTAGAGACCGTCAATCATGTTATCACCAGAACTGTCAACGTAGACTCCATCAGCTGTCAAGCTGGTCTGTATGTCTGGTTGGTTATTTGTGTATGTGTGCATGCATTTACGTATGTATGTATGTATGTATGTATCAGGCGTACAGACCGCACCAATGAAGTTACGGTTCAATATTTAATCATCATCATCATCATCATCATCATCATCATCATTTCAACATCCATCGTTGGTCATAGACCTTCCCCAGGATTTGCCACAATTCTCTATCGTGGGCGTCGCGGAGCCTGTACTTTCTGAGTTTGGCTAGCCCGTCTCTCCATCTAATTCTCTGCTGGCCTCAGTTGGGCTTGTGATCTCTGGGGATCCATGTCGTGAATCGGGATATCCATCAGTTGTCCGCTATTCTTGCAACATAGCCAGCCCATTGCTATTTGAGTTTTTTAATGAATTCTATGATGTCTCTTACTCCTGTCTTCTTCTGGGTGTACTGTGCTGTCTTTTGGTCTCTCAATGTGAGGACCAGCATAATTCTTTCATATGCACGTTGCATGAAAAACGATTTTTTTCCATTTTTTTTTAGAATTTCCTCCCTAAATAGTTTTTTCAGTAGAGGTAGTAAATTAGCGCAGTAAGTTTATGCTAAATTGATATCAAGTTTATCCCCAGCAGCATCCACTCTTGTTTCTTTTAAATTCAGACTTTTTTCAATGATCACTGCCTAACGAAATGTGTGGGAACTTAATTATTTATTGATCATTTTTGGTTTTTTTTTCATTCATACCCCAACAAGGAAAAGGCATTGGTCACATGACAGTTTTTACTGTTTTTTTTATTTCATTTTTTTCCATTCTTTGTAACCAATTTCCAATCCTTTTAACTGTTTTTCTTTTTATCTTCATTCTTTTTTGTCCTTATTTTCTTACGTCCAGTCTTTCTTTCTTAATTGTTTGCATTCTGGCAATCAAATGCTTTGTGCATATCACGGACGGGCGTATATTCACAAGTGAACAGGAACATTCATTCAGAATGACTAAAGGCACATTTCATTGCAGAGGCTGTTGGCAACTGGGATAAATAGAAAGGTAGTTATCTAACTTTCCATCTAGGGACCCCGATCACCGAGCATCCAATTCGTTTCCTACCCAGAACAACAACACGCTATCTTCCAGCAATTTACCGGTCAGTAACAATATAAAATGCCTGTACCCCTCTTTTAAAACCCGTTACTTGATCATCATTTCAAAAAACTCTTGCCAGATCAACTTTATTACGACTCACCTAATGATTATTTCAGCAAAGAAGATCTCATTTTGGAGCATAATGCTTGCAATATAGGAATCATGAAAATATGTTGCTTTTTCGTAATAAATATATGAAAATATACAGCATATAATGCATATCTACAAACACAGGGCAAACACAGCTGAAGGTAGAATTCAGTTGCATAAAAAAACATGTAATAATACAATGTAATTCATCAATATACCTAAAACCCTCGCCTGTGAATTGAAATTTTCTGTTTCATAACAGCCATACCAACTCCAAATTTAGCTCAGAACTAGCTGAAATTTTAACCCTTGTTTTTAGCGCTGATATCTTTGAATCAGAACAGCCAGATGTAAGATTTTCAGGTTAGACTTGCCCTTGCTATAAACTGTAATGGCCCAATACTTTTGGTTCAGTCGAAAATCAAAAGTTACTTTATGAATAAGCCAACTTGTGATTTTAAGCAAAAGAAATAAGAAAAGAAATCGCCTATACTCGGTATTATCTATCGGGGGATTATCATTATTTGGAATATAGCAGAAGGCGCACAGATGTACCTTCCTGCGCATGGAAATAAATTCATCTCTTTTTCAACACCTCAAGATTATTCAGTTGCAAATGGAGTAACAACGTTATGAAAGGAGACGGACGTAATAGAAAAACATCGACAGGCAATACAAGAAACTGTCTCATGTCAATAGAATACAACCACATTGCTAAACCAATAAGAACATGGGATGGCTCTTTATAAGATCATCAATTCTCAAAGAGTTTATTTGTTTATCCAATTACCATTCGGTAATCAGGAGGGGCTAACAATGACTGATTCGAAAGGAATGTTCAATTTTCTTGATACTGTGTTTAATAACTTTAATCAAGTTTTTAAAAAACCCGACGCATCAAGTCACTTATCGGTATGAGCGCGAACGCAGACCACCCAATGTTATTTCTAGTTGCAAATAACACAGATTTTTTCTGCATTTGTTTGTTAACTTACTCTATGGGTATCTTGATTCAATATATTTGACTACAATGCACCATTTCAGCTACTTAGATATCACACATAGATAAAGAAAATCAGACTTTTAGTATAATATAGATTACATGCTCACTGAGTGAGTCTAATATGTTGCTTTCCAATAGTTAACGAATAACAACAAATGAGTGAAAGATCGGAGAATTGATCCTTGCCTTGTGTGAGGACATGATTATAAGTTTAGTAGGCTTTGGCTTCCAAAGAAATTGAATTGTTATTGGAGGATATCACCGTTAAAAGTATTAAGAGTTACGGAGGGAAACGTCAAAAGAAGATTGAGCATTGGATAATTTTCTTTAAAAAATATGGTGCAAAACCAGGTACTTTGGTCGATACAAATTCATTTAGAATCGGTAGTAATATAAGAGTGTTTCATGTTGCATATTTCTTATATTGAACGTGGTTAATATATATATATATATATATATATATATATATATATATATATATATATATGTGTGTGTGTGTGTGTGTGTGTGTGTGTGTGTGTGTGTGTGTGTGTGTTCTAGACTTTAGATATCTGTAAAAACTGGCTTTCTTTTCAAGCATTATGCATTAATAAATTGGTGATGAACTCCACTGTTTGGCAAACGTATTTACTTATCATATATCCTAAATAGTTTGTTCAGACCAAGTCGTTAGATGGCATTTGATGCGTTTAGTTTAAGTAATCATATTTAAAAAGATCTGTTTCAATTGTATTGAGTCATACCAGGGAGCATATTTTTGTTTATAAGTTATAGCACCGAAAGTGGAAGAAAGTAAGCAACCTTTTCTGTATTTGATCCTTTTTTATGTCAAACCAATTTTAAAATGGTCCCTGAATGCAAAAAATATGCCTATATTTTATGGAAAAGGTACTGTAATAAACGAAGTTGTCAAAACTATTTTGAAGAGTTGGCTTACTGGCGATTTCCTGCTCAATGATCCTGTATAGTTGAATATAGCCATTAAGGTTTAGAGCGATCAAATCATGACATTACTAAACAATGATCAACGTTATATAATGCAGAAGATTCAGCCAGAATATCCAAATCAAGCATTGAAAAAATTGGCATCGATTTGCCTATGATGAATCATTGCTCTGATGTTTGACTTCCACACAATCAATCAGCCTACTCGATCGTATTTCACTGTATCGTTTTTTAGACAAATAGTGACTAGCAGTAGAGAAAAAAATGCAAAAGATCGTATGGCAAGCTAAATAAAGCAGTACTTACCCAACAAAAGTCCAGGCATCCATCCAATGAAGGTGATGTAACATATAAGACCGGATTGCAAAGGGCTCCTCTACTATGAGCTCCCTAAGGAGAGCTAAACGATTTGCTTGAACAAGAACTGCTCTAGATAAGACAAACAGAAGCCGGCAATCGTCAAAAAGCACCCAGAACTATTTCAGTTTTTTTGTGGGATGACTGGACAACATTAGTTACAACTTGACTGTGAAGTTTTTATTGCTCTCCCATTTTCACCAGATATTGCTCCTTTTTTGGATTGGATTATTACACAATAAAAACGGATATTTTCAGATATGATTCAGGGCCAAACTTTACGACATGAAAACTTTGATGCCAAAAATATGAATAATTTGCCGTCGGAATATGAGAACAGCCTCACAAAAAAAAATCTTTGGCAATAAAGTTTCAATGCTATAGAGTCTGGTCATAAATATAAGCTTGTGATACCAGTTTCGATTGAGTAATGTTCCACTAAAAATAATAAAATCCTGCCATTTTTGTTTTAAAAGAAAATCATTCTTTAAAAAGAAAAATGTGGTCGGGCTGTACTTATTTATCGATGACACTGTAGTTTATGCCAAGAATAGAAAAAAATTCTTCTATTTTTGCTTAATAAAATGAACGATGTTCCCAGGATGGTGCGCATGCGCAGATATCTTTACTTAAGTATAGAGTTGATAAAATCCAACTTTCTATTTTCAAACTTGAATAACTTTTTCAATAAAAAGGTAAATGAATAATCATTTTAGACGTATTGGTTTTGGATCTTTGTGATCACTTCGAACTAAATGCAGAACATAACAAACTACGAATGCCTCACATCGTTTTCCGTATAAAGGCTGCACTAATTGGGTTAGAGGATTAGATCTTCTATATTCACCCAATATTATGTCCGAATAAACATTTTGTTTATTAAACCCTCTCCAATAGGATTTAGTGGGCAGGGTCAGTTTGAAATGTACGTTGATGCTAAATCTACCCCTCGGTTCGTGTCCTGTAGCATTCACATTTGTTTTTGTTTTTTTGTTGTTTTTTTTTTATATCTTCTTGCTTTTTAGTGATCACTATCCAAAAAACAATAAAAGTATCTTGTTCATTAATTAACTTATTTTTTTCCATTTTTCATTGATCACCGCAACTACTACACGTTGCCAAAAGACTATTATCATGACTGTTTTTAGTGAGAGACTGACCAGACCTATTCCAATATCTTTTTTTCGCCGATATTGATGCCTATGATTGATTTTTAATGAATCAATGGTCTTTATTTTAATATTCCCCGGTCATCAATGTAAAAGGAAAAGTTGGGGTGGTGCTGTGCAGTGAAGCTAGAAAGATTAAGCGAAAAAAAAAAGAATTAAAAAAATACAAGATAATCCATTGCCGATAAACGTGTGCTTTGAATCAACATTTTCGATCAATATCATTATTAAAGCTCTCTATATAAAGGTCGGTTCCTGACTTAAGAGAGAATATTGAAATAGAGCAATGAATACCAACTAAGAACAGAATATGGAACTCAGGACGTTGGTAAATGAAAGATTTTCATTTAGTTGAGAGAAGAAAAAACGAATAGTTTTTATTCTGGCCTGGTGCCAGTGTACATATATTTTCTTTCTAAATATTCACATATCAAACGTATAAGTGATTCATGGTTATACGATGTATATGAAATCTGTCGTGAAAGTATATAATCATTCAATATTGAGCCAATATTAGCCTACCTAGGGGAACGACACCTTAGTTCCTTTGAAGAAATCCTCTTGGAGTCTCAAGTACTTATCCTTAAGTCCCTTCTACGTTTTAAAACAGTCAGCAATATCCTCTTTCGGGATCGTCACTAACTGTTTCTCTACATTCTTCATAATCTTGTCAACAGTTTGAAAACTCTTAGGAAAAATCAAGATCTTGCAGGATGTAGGCTGAGTTGGGGCTGACAGACATTGGTGATGCAATGTTTTCAAAAACAAACCTTGTATAAGACGTGAATAACCACCCTCTTCATCATCGTGAATGCGAACTAACATAGTATACAAGCTTGTTCAATGGCATCTCAATGCCAACTGAGTAAAACCGCCAGAATATGTCTGTTCACGCATGCGCAATAAGGCCCTCTATGATTAGTTCCAAGTTACATTAAGGCTACGCTACCAGTTCTCGAGATATTCAAAACAGCTGGATACTTTTTTGATGCTTGAATACTTTGAGTACCTCATTCTCAGGCGGAGTTGTGGGTAGATGCAATCGTTCACACCGTTGTGGTCGAGATACACCCACCAATGGGTTCAATGAAACGTCTTTAGCTGTATATCAAACTTTATAAAGGTATATATACAACTGAGTATTGGTTTATTCATGAAGAGGTTTCACACCAGTTTTAGAGTTTATTTGCTTCATTCAAAGATGCAGAATCATATATAGGGGAGTTTTTATACCAGCAATTTTCTCGGGTGAAATGGACCAAACAAGATTTATTGCTTGATTCAAAACACTGCCTTTAAACATTGACAGGTAGAAAGCAAAGCAAAATGTCTTTAATTCACTGGTTCCCCACCAGAAAAAGCCCCCTAGGTAGTACAAGGGGGAATAAAACTATTAAGTAAAAATAAAAGTCGTGATGAAAGCTTTTAGCCTAAGGGTAGGTGGGATGTATGATGCAAGATGGACACTGACTGTGCAACCAGAAGTCTGAACTTTTCTTCCCGTAGACATTTATTTTATTAACTTCAATAAAATGTATATTTTTGGTTTGTTTTTGCTTTTCAGAATTGATTTCAAGGTAATTCTTCTTTGATATAATTAGTAGCGACAACCACAGACTTTTGGCAGGAAGCTACATGTGTTGATAGAAAACGTATGAATGGGGGAAAACTAGTAATCTCATTGACAAAAGTTAGATGGCCTTGAAAGACTTGGGAACCGCTGATCTAATCGAACACTTCTGAAACTATTTCGGTGACATTCACCCTCGAGTAATAACTGCAAACTTACATGCATACGCTTCCAAATGTCTTTATGTTTTAATCATTTTTATCTTTTTCTTCCTTGCAAATATTGATGATAAATTCAGGCAACCATAACGATGTAAATACGTGTCATGGGATTTCCCTATTGCCTCAAAGTATAATATCTGGCTCGAGGGAACTCTTATCTTGAACACCGGAAGTATGCATACACATTCTAGATCACGTCTTTTTGTTCTGTCGGTCTTGTTTTGTTTCTATATCATTCTCTATCAATGTGTATATCTAATTTGTTACTTCAACTTTCCATTGCCTTATTCACTTTGTTGTTTCCCACTGCCTTGCATTGGTAATTTTCCAACATTTCCACGTTGCCAATTAGTGCAAAGACAATTATATCCTGGTAAAAGATAATTAACTTCAATCCTCCAAAGTATAATGTGTCACTGGAGATAATCATCGAATGATGGAATAACGTTCGTACGTTTTTGTCTAAATTCTTTCGCAAAAATTTTAACAGAATCATAAAAAAAATCCCTTATTCCTTTGAAAGAACGTCATAAGCGACCCTTCATTGTCCGTCGTTGGACATATACCTTTCCCAAGATTAGCCAGACCTTTCATTCAATCGGAGGCGTCATAGAGCCAACATTTTCTGATCTCATTTAGGTCATCACGCCATCTTGCTCTTTATTGGCCAGAGTTTTTTCATATCATCTCTGATGACCCACTTTATGAGTCGTGATATCCAGCGATTGTCTGACGTCCTTGAAGCGAGCCAATTAGCTTTTGAGTCTCTATTAGATTTCATTTTATCTCTGACTCCTGCTTTTTAATTCTTATTGTTGCATTGTTCCCAGTTTGAGGGTCGATTTTTCTTGGTTAGGTTCTATGTTTCAGCTCCGTAGGGGATTGGTGCATATTGGTTGTAACTTTCTTTTTAGGAGAAATGTTCTCCGGAAAGCATGCCCACACATGGACATCTCATGAGCTATTTTGACAAACAGATGTCTTTGTGCTATTTTTATTGATCTCGCTATATTCCATCGTTTTTATGACTTTTTCTGTTGAACCAGAAATCTCTAACAAGCAGATGATTCAAGCAGTTTTCAACAACGCTTGGTTATTCTATTTTCAGCAACGCATACAATACTGCTTATTCCATTATTTATACACATTGACGTTCTTTTTGCTGAGCATAATGTTGTATATCTAATTTTTGTTAATCAATGAAAGTCATATCGTATTGACATCCACATCTTTTTGGACAGACTTACACATCAATGTTATTGACGTATTTTGTATAGTGTCTATAACTTTGAAAGGGTCGTCAACATTCAGTTTTTTCCTGTATAATTGAAATCTTTATTTGAGTTCATGATGCTGGTAATATGAGATTCCAACCGATATAATATTCTAAGTTAGGAGTATAATTTGTTGCAACCCGAGAAAAAAACTCACTTTTCAGGAAAGGGCAAATCCCCAATTTTTTTTTCTCTCTCTCTCTCTCTCTAACAGTTTTCCCTACAAATATTTCGTTCAAAATTTCCTGAAAAAGTTTTTTTTTTATTTTTGCCACATGGAACATATACCTGATGAAGGCTGAAGGTTGACTCGGCTGAAAAATTCGGTTAACAAAATTAATAACACGAAGAAAGAGATTATTTGCTCGAAAACAATGATACGTTTTGAAATTTCTAGAAAAGTTACCTTACGTAATGGGTATAAAGATGAAAAAAATACACCCTTCCACCAAAGTTTTT
Organism: Thysanoteuthis rhombus; assembly: GCA_963457665.1. Classification (NCBI taxonomy): domain Eukaryota; kingdom Metazoa; phylum Mollusca; class Cephalopoda; order Oegopsida; family Thysanoteuthidae; genus Thysanoteuthis; species Thysanoteuthis major. Next base: position 4,696,564 of record OY735220.1, on the reverse strand, counting down.
GGGGTTCAATATTCTCAATGTGAACAAAGTCTAGAGGGTAAAGCGACTTCAATGTTTTGACATCATATGAAAGACGAGGAAACCGGCCCAATAGAAGCAATGCACCAAAGATATTTATCTAAATCCAGTCAATGAAATCTTTTTTTTTTCTGATTTGAAAAAGAAACGAACACTTCGACTGGAATGTTTTCTTTATAAAAATATAGATGACAAAGAAGTCATTTACACCAAGAGACTCACGTATTGAGCATGGAAAAGCCAAGCTACTCAGATTATCATCATCTCTGTTCATTGCCAGCAGAGATTTCTATGGTCTCGAAGTTCAGCAGATATAATTTTATCTGGAAAAGTTCCTTTGAAAAAATCGAAAATACTTCCGAGAATTCATGAATCAAATTTGCTTGTCTCTTCGTTGACGCCATCATGCCATTTAAGATTAACAAATTTTCTTTTATTGAAGGCTTCATTGTTAGCTTTCACAAATATGATGAAAAGCTGGAGATGTTTACAAGAGGCACCTGCCGCTGTGGCTGTCCGACCCGATGCTGTTTCCCGTATTGCTTGGCAGGTTGAGGCGACGCAGCGATAGGAAAGCCAACAAGGAACAATAGAAATCATGTTGTTCAGAAAATAAAGCACGTACATCAATGTGAAGCAGTAGTAGTAATAATGATCTTAATATAATTAAGCTACTGCTTACGCTGTTGCTTCCATGTTTGCCCGGATATAATTCTGATATTGGTTTTTAAAATGCAACTTTATCCGAAATGTATCTTTGTATAGAAATCATTTTGTCCGACGTGAATATATTCTGATTATGTAAAGAGGAGGGGGCAATAAATGAATAATTTTAGTTTGTGTAAGCCAGAAAGAAACATATATCCACCAAAATGTGTGCAGAAATATAAGGTAAATATACACATGCTTCTCGTGGTTCTGTGTCCTGTTAGACTAGGTTTATCATATTTATTCCTACCTATCAATATTTTAGGAATTTGGTTATGAAAATACCACTTAGCCAAGAACATGTCCGCCAATTTGTCTACTGTTTTGGATATTTGTTCGAAAGACAGCGGTATAAGTCCATACCACATTCTGCTCACACTTTTTGTTTTAGCCAAAATGTAACAAGAAGAACGTATGTGACACAAGGTCAAAACGGGAGCCCAGGAATAGCTCATATTCTGACCCAATCAAACTTCATTTGACAGACAGGGGGATATACAGAGATATAGATAGACGGACAGGGGTGCTTTCTTGGTGATGTAATGGTTACCTGCACAGAATATACAAAAAGGCTGGATTTATTTATACAAATTGAAAAAAATCAACTCAATATCAACATGATATTTAGATAGAGCATTGGAATGATATATGTATATGAAATGAATTTTATTGTATGGATCACTGCACTCGGGTCGATATGTTTTCCAGCAATGGACATGTATCTAATTATATTGTGTGTTCGTCTCTCTGTTAGAGTATATATGTATATATATATATATATATATATATATATATATATATATATATGTATGTATGTATGTATGTATGTATGTGTATGTGTGTGTGTGTGTAAAGGAGGATAAATGTGCACACACACACACATAAATATAAAGAGAGATAGATACATAGATACATAGATACATGAATATAAAGATGATTATAATAATAGATAGGACACAGATATAATGAACGAGTCAAAAGGAATGATGCCAACATCACTGTACAGCACTCAAAGGGTAAAATCAGAATACAATTCAAATCTACACCCATACCTTCCAGTCAACCATCATAACGAAAGACTTCAACGCTCAGTTAGTGTCGTCGGTTCAGATAAAAAATACAGAAGGAAAGAGGTAGAGATTTCATTAATTTTGCCAAAGGTTCAAAATCATGAAAATCATCTTCAAAACGGAATGCAACAGAAGATTACGTTGAAAAAGCCTCAATCACGGAATCAAGAACGGATTGACTAACAGACGAATGCAGCATCACCAAAGATATATAGGTTCTAAATTAAATCAATATAAGAAGTTATCATAGATTGGTAGGATGGAAAATGCTCTACACCCAACTGCAATCACTCAGCACACGGAAAGTGATCATTCGTCCCTTGAAACTCGAACTGGAAAACTGATATGTGTTCTTCACAGAATAAGCAAAAACAACAAAGATACCAATATCAACGAGCTCAACTCTTGAATAACAATTTCTCCATTGAATTTATCAATATTTTCAAGCCAAAGAGCAAGCAAACATTCAGTAAACTCTAAGAAAAAAAACAAGAATCTCACAGAAAAACACAGAAATCTCCAATCTCCGACAGCAATAAGAGAAAAGTTTGAAGCAATTGAACTAAACAAAAGGAAACAAAGACAAAATAATGGATGACTCACAACAGCAGTTATCGGGAAAAAGATTTCAAAAAAAGGTTTGGGTTTTGAAACCATCAACAAAACTCCCAGTGCAGGAAGAATGCAAAAAACTAATGCGTTCAAAGAAAATAGAGACCTTATAAAGGATAGGGGAAGCATTAATGAGAAGAAATCTTCAAGAATCTCTTCGTCTAAAGAAGTGTCACTGAACAACAAAAAAGATATACGGTTAAAAACTATGACATAAATTACTTCGTGAGACGTGAAGCGAGCCTTCAAGATTTTTCTAAAGAAAGGAAGGCATCCGGATCAGATAATATCATCTTTGCTCGTCTTTAAAAAAAAGCAACGTAATTCATGATTAAGAAACTAACCCATCTACTCAATTTATGCTTCAAACAATTCAGAAAAAAACCTGTGTGGGAACCGAAAACGGACTGGCTTCAGAAGAAGCTACTCGACCATTGACTATTTGTATTTGATATTCAAAAAAAAAAAAAGATGGGTACCAATTTTCATTGACCTGGCAAGTTTTTTCGGTGTTTGGAACCAGAGCAATACTTTGCATAGGGCTGAAGCAATGATGTTGCGGCTGTGCTAATATCTTGAGAAATATAGTGGTTAATGGCTCGTTAGAAGCGTCTTGATGGTACGAATATGATAATAGAATCTGAAAAAACATATTTTGAATCTGATTTGTATTAATGACTATTTGCTTTGAAGAATAACCTCAACTTTATTTGGCATATTACAAAAATAATTGGGACACCTTAGGGAATTCATTCTGACTTGCCTTCCGAAGTAAGTTATTACTTGTACAAATAATCCATTTTATGTTATCTGGAAAAAAACAAATATTTACCATTTCTCATCTCGAGTCTTCCTTTTTTTTATTTGAGGTACGTGAATAAGGAGAAAGTAGAGTAAAAGAATCGTATACAGATCAAATACTGATGCCGTATACGGGTGTAATATGCCGATACTTAGAAGATTGCCTTCGGGGAAAACAACTTGTTTCCAATCGAAATGATGAGAATGTTACTCCAATTTTGGACTATGTCTGTAACAGAGTTACCTGTGATGAAAACTAGTTCGAGCCACTCGTTGACTCTATGGTACCATTGTACTTAGATAAACTTGAAGTTCTGAGTCATCTCATAGTCATTAGATCAAAACAATTGTGCATGCATAATAACCATTAAGAACAGAGAGGATATCCTTGTTCAAGACTGGTTCTACAACGTATCAGTCTGGGGAAAAGGTGTGTGTATACGTGAGCACATATGTGCGTGCTCTCATAGGCGTATGGGTGTTGGAGAAAGGTCATTGAGTGTGTATATATGTGTATTTACGATTCATATCCATGTATCTGAAAAAAAAGGTAGCCGTCAAGCACCTTGATCTACAAGCCGAAATAAAAGTTTGCCTGACCACAAACTAAAAGTGCCTGAGAAAGTGGGGAGACAGGTATTAGTTTCAAGTCAAGAGAGTTATTTATGGGAGACCGTTGATCTATATAAAGAATTTAACTAGTGATGACATGTGTTGGTCTTGTTCATCTTCCATAGTAGAAGTGATACGAATGCACAAGGGTACTATAAAAATTGTATTGGAGAAGCAGAGTGCACATGTCAATAACATACCAAATGTGATAGTGCAGACGTCCGTCAAAAACTCACTGTTGATTGAATTACGTCATCTCCGGTTAGTAGTGTTATATCAAACATGAATGATTTAACTGAAGAATATATTAGCTTTCTTGACGAATATACGATACTTGAAAGCTCTTAAATAACTACATTGAATAACTTCTCGTTAAGAATATGAGTGCTATAAACATTGTGAGAAATGAAAGTGGAAATATGATACTGAACAGAACCATCAGAAAATATTTTTTTACAAAGAAGCAATCTATTGAATTTCATTGCATCAATTCATATTCCCTCAAACATATTGTCCTTTCGAAAGATAAATTTAATCAGATATTCGTGATAGGGAATATAATATTGATAAAGAATTTGTGGAGAATATATTGATACTTAATTCTCCAATGCCAATATATGACTGTATTAGAAATATGTAGTTAAGAATTATTCAACATGGGTGGTCAAAACAGTCATTAGAATTGGGTATTATGTCATTAAACTACAAGGAGAGCGTCAATTTGGACTCAATTTCCCCATAATTCAGCAGTCCCGACCACAATTTCCACCCAAACTCAGAAGTACTATTGGAGGGTATAAAATATATGTTCCAACTCGAGTAAAGTTTTTCTTCTGGTGACACTCTTCTTACTCTAAAGGAATAAAAACAGTTTGATGAAGGTAATAGAAGCTGCCTTCCCCAACATGCACATTGAGAATACTCAATTCTCAATCAATTGCAAATCCGTTATGGTTGACCAAGTGCTTTCTAGCTTCTCTTTAAACAATGGGCGCTGTACTCCACTTCCAAATTCAGGATTTATATTATCCTTGGTGAATGCATGCAAAAGGTTGTGAAGAGTATGAAAAATCCACCAGTGAAGAAATTTCACAATCTTGCTGAGCAATCTTTCAAACAAATCAAACGATTGATGAAAGGTTATTCACAAAATTGTATTCTGTTTGATCAATACATTGAAAATTCAATTAAAAGCAAATACACGTCAGCGACCCAGGGACAGTTGCGTTTGAAATTCACGATGAGACGAACATAATTAAAGTTTCATTAGAAGATCCTCTATCTGCAAGTCCTACAAAAGTGCAGCTCACTAAATATTCAAGTCAGATACTCTTGTAGGATTTAGAGAAAAGTGAACAAGATCTCTTAGTCACATAAAATCTACCTGAGACAAACGAACAGGATTTCATTGATGATGAGTTTTATCAACCTTCTGTCTGCGTGTGTACAGATACACAAATCCCTCAACGTGTTGGATGTAGTAAAGGATAACAAAATTAAAGTTATCGATGTTGTTGAGAGAGTGAGAATTGTAGAGAAAGAAAAGTCTAAAATACTAATTGGATTACATGATTTTAATGGAGCTGATTACGGAGAGACGTTAGCTGGAATCGGTAGGATTACATCGTTAAAACCACATCTTGATTTTGCAGAGGAAAATATAATGCAAAGAACTTCCAAAATCTTGAAGAAACACAATTTGATCGCGAGGGCAATCAACAATGTAGCATATCATTCAATTTTAAACCTTTAGAACAATTTACTTGTTCTGTGGATGGTAATTCCAAAATTTTTATCCTTAGATCTTTAGTTTTGTACAAAGAGTATGGAAGGTGAAAAACTTTCTCCGACCCTAGGCATATTCATTCCTCATTTGAAGCGTGTGAATAACACATCTTCGAGAGACGAATCGTACCGTAAGGCAAATTCAGATCTCCTGCTTATACAAAGGAATGGATAGATGATTATCAATTCATTCTATTTTTCTAAAAGATGTATTCTCCAACCAAAAACTTCACCTCTTTTGGAACAGATAAAATTTCGATATAAGAGACTTTGTGATCCAACGGATAATATCTGTTCTTGTGTGCGCAATTGTGTTTTGTGTACATCATTATGCAAATAAAAAGACTGCCGTAATTTAGACGGAAAATAAACAAATACGTATACTTGAATTAGTTATTAAATTTATATAAAACTTCTCCTATCTCAGTTTCTGAAAATTGATTTAGATTTTTATTTCATGAAAATCCTCATAACTTTTGGATAAAATGAGACGTGAAGGTCACGTGATCATTTCACGGTTTTGTCGTTCCTCTCTTCGATGCTTTAAAACACATGAGACATGGTAATATTTTTCAAAATTTGAAAATTCTGATCCCGTCAACTATGACGTCTAAATTAGCATATGGACCAAAAACTGCCGAGTGGTCGAAAAAAGTAGCACCTTTCATTCCCCTTCGAAACGGATAACACAAACTATTTAAGCAAATAATCATCTTGGGCATCCCACGAGATTATATGAGTAACCACATTATAACATCACATGGAGAGATAGACAGCCAACCATATTAGAAAACAAACAGGGGTCACAGATAGCATAGAAAACATGGGGGAAAAGCAATGGACTGGTCATGTTGCGAGAAAGGCCAAAACTGCGAGACATCACGATTCACAATGTATATGCTAAAATATGGTCGATATAAAGAAGATGGCGTGACGAAGTAGACATGTTTAGAAAGCACGATTGAGAGATCTGGTGAATCTTATGGAAGGTCTATGTCAAACTGCTGACGTCAAAAGTCCTTTTGTAATGATGAATAAAGGAGAAATTGACTTGATAACCAAGAGAAAAAAGAAAGAGTTCGTTAGATCAATGCAGATATCATTGAACTTTTAAGTCTTCTAGTAACCATAATTATCAAATGCATCCAAAGTATTTCCATAACTCAAGGGAAAATGCTGAATTGAACTGAAGTCCCATGGAGTCAAGAAATTCAACAGACTACAGTTTTACTAACGACCGATATCGAAAAAGGTGTGAATGTATTCTGAAGCTAACTATTTTATTGGAAGTAACATTAATCGGATTAATAACCGGTATATTTTGCGTTAAATAATGATTGCTGCCCAAGAGGATCACAAAACATGCTCATAAATAGATGCCTGCAATGAGTAGAGAAATATTGGATATATTGCGATGGGGATTTTGAATGTCTAAACTCATATCAATGCTTAGAGATGCAATATGACGGAAATGCATTATTGGCAATAAAACCAGTCAATGCTGAATAATATAAACCCTTCACAAGAAATGAATCTCGAACCAAACGAATTATTTCGCCTCAGAGATTACTATGTAACTATTTCAATATATGCCGTTTTAGAATGTCACTTAACAGGTCTGGTTAGTTGCTCGATAGAAATCACCACGTGATCAACGTTTCCTTGTAGCGTGCCGTGCGAGGGGTGATCAAAGAATTAGTTACTTCTCTCGCCTTTTGTTAAAAAAAGGCCGAATTTTCAAAAATAAAAGATGAGATATGCGATTGGGGGGCCCCGGGAACAGCCCCATTAGCAAATAGGATAGAAGAGCTAGGCATTTGGGGAAGAGCTGACATTATCCAAACGACGGAAGTACGGGTCAGATAAAATACTGAGGAGAGTCCTGGAGTGTTGAGGAGACTCACTGTCAATCGATCAGAGGAATGCTTGATATGGTACAGAATAGTTTTGAGGAAAAACATGGGCTAATTGAATAGATCTCCATCAGAAAATTACAATGTATTGGTCAACAAAGTCAACATATGGAATTTGATAACCAGTATATCGAATAATGAATAAGTGTTGTAAACTAGTTAGATGTTGTACTGAAGGAGACATGATTAGGTTTGATCGCTGATTCACTGGGATTCGACGGTGCAGAGAGTTTCTATAAATACAGACGAAAACATCTAAAATAACACAGGGAACTGGAATTAATTACAAAAGAAAAGTGTTTATCAATTGATAGCGAGCAACAACGTGCGAGTACAAATGCATCAATTCGTAAAGAAAGGGGTAGTGAATTCAGTAGTATTGTTCAGTGTTAAGCAATGGAAAGTAACAACCGAATCATTTATCTTCCAGTGCTGTTAAATGTTTCACTTTGATAAGGGTCATATAAATTCATTTATCTTACTTTTCCACATCAAAGGAAACAGACTAACTTCTCCAGTCTTTCTTTTCCATATCAGTATTTTCCTATGGAACACTTTCATTTTGTCGGTAGATGAGAGAATATTTCCAGTATAACCTTGCATACTCATGTTCAAGCTATTATGTTATGAAACATATCAGTCAAATATTGTTACCTTCTCACCATGATATGTAAAGGTAAATGCCTGTGTTAGGAATCTACATCTATACAAAGCTGCTTGAATAAATGAGTTCTTACTGGTCTGGTTTTAATAAAATTACCATTTTGATAACTTGAACCCAAACTCCCTTCATTTTACCTCCCAGTGTTTCTGCCATTAAGGCCTCTCTCCGCAAAAAGCAGTGTGTAGGAATAACATCCATGTTTTGCTCTTTTACAAATGATGCAAGACCCTTTGTAGAATACAATTCCAAACACGTGATTCTCATTCATGATAGATTCCATTTTACAAGGTATTTATTCAAAAGATTTTTTCTCCTTTTGTAGTGGCATACAGTTCTTTGTAGCAAAGGAACTAATTTATCATTTGATTTACATTAATAAAACAAATAACTGCCAATAGCTATGCTCTGTAGGTAATTGAGTCTTCTGCACAGGTACAAAATATATGGAAATTCAAACCTAATCTCATAGAGTTTATTACTACCAAAAGTGTAACCAGAATTATTTTTTTTAATCTATTTATTGACATTTCGAATAAAATCCACCCGCTGTAACGGTAATCCTTAATTGTGCTGTAATAACGGGAGTCTATTGTATAAAGCTCAGTCAGCTAGCAATATTAGGGTCGATAACAAGCGAAAACGGCATGGGTCAGACTCTGCATTTGCCTTACTGTCAGTGATGGTCGGGCAAATAGAAAGGAAAAGAAACCATTATCCCTTGTTCAATCTCTCATATTCTCTCCAATGAACTAAATAACCGAAATGATATCCGAGTAGTAATCTTTTTACAACCCGTCACTAAACAAGAAGATATCATACAACAATATATATATATACATATACATATATATATATATATATATATATATATATATATAGAGAGAGAGAGAGAGAGAGAGAGAGATTGGAAAATTTATAGATAAATTTCAACACAGTGTTTAACGCTAGTGTGCTCTTTGGGAGGTACTGAGCACTCTAGATAAATTCAAAGAAATCAACTCCACTATTCTGTCTTTAAACTTTCAAAAGTTTGCAGATTATATGTATAAATATGTGTGTGTGTGTGTGTGTGTGTAATGATTTAGAGCCTGGAGGGCTATCCACTTCTGTAACCTTGTGTCAGACCAAGATAAGCTAAGTAAATAACTATGTTTGTGATAAAGGAAATTATCGATCTGTTATCATGGGAAATAGTTTTGTGGTTCCAATATAAAACAGATACTTGAAAATGTCCTTTTTTGTGAGTTTAAACAAAAGCAATCTTCTCCTGGTGTTGACTTTCAAAAAGAACTGTATTCAAGGTGGACGAAAATAGGGGAAAAAAAAGTAAGAATTGTCCTAAAAATAACGAAATTCCATAATGCGAGTTAATTTCATTTGAGTAATGGTTATTTTTCGTGTTGATGTCTTGATGTCAATTCAATTATTATTTGAACAGGTCTGGTTAGCTACTCAACAGAAAATGTCACGCGAGCAACATCTTTTGGTAATAGGTCGTGTTGGGGTGATCAATCAAAAAAATTGAAAAAAAGGGGTGATCAATGAATAGGTTACTCATCCTGCCTTTAGTTGGGCAGTAATTATTGAAAAGAAGTCTGAACAAGTCCGAACAAGTGTGAATGCTTCAGAAAACTAGTGACTTCGTTAGCATAAACTTACATAGTACACTGAACCTCTTATCAAAAACCATTTTAAGAGGTATTTGAAAAATACTGTTTTTTCTTTCGTGATCATAATAATGAGTGAATATTTAAATTTTCAGCCCTCTAGCCTCTATAACGAGTCCTCTACGTGTGCTTTATTCACACATACATACATACATACATACATACATACATACATACATACATACATACATATATGGACTACAAGCCAGTAAGCCAGCCATGTTGACAGTTTTACTGACAGTCTCGGTTGACGGTTACTGATTACAAGTGTGAGTCTAAGAGGCAAAAAATAGAATTAGTAGATCTATGCAAAAATAGACAGGTGTAAAAAGTATTGAAAAGATCCTGAAATTGGAGCTTTGGAAAACAATGGGGAAAGACAATAGAAAAAGATAGAAAACTTGAAATAACGTCAAAAGAACGAAATAATTCAATTATTGATATTCAGTGAGTGCAAATAGTATCAAATACTTTCAAAAAATATAGAGGAGACTGTCAATAAAAGTAACAAGGTTTTTTTCAGTTTTAAAGTCAATCCAGCTGGCAAACTGACTAGGTGTCTATATATATATATGTATGTATGTATGTATGTATGTACGTATGTATGTATGTATGTATGTATGTATGTATTACGAGCACAGGCCACACCAATGGAGCTAGAGGGATGACAATTTGAACATTTATTTCTTATTAGGTCTACGAAAAACATTTTCAATGTTTTTCCACGCTTCTCGGTGAGAGTTTAAATTTGCAATGTAAGTTTATACTAAAATTATCACATAGATTGTATTCCACCGTTTTTTAATCACTAACATCCGAAATGTATTGTAAGCTATTTATTCATTGGTCATCTTTTCTCCCATGTTTCAATTGATCACCCCCAACATGCCGCTAAAAGACATTGCTCACATGACGGTTTCTGTTTAACTCGACCTGTGTTGATATAAGCTTCAAGATAGATAGTATTTCGACCCAAGATTTCTGATGTTGTACTGATTTTTTTAATATTCAATATTTTTTTATGAAAACACATTAATGAATTAGTATTGATCTTTGATCCAAATGCTGTTAATTTTGAAGCTTCTGTCAAAATGAACTTTTGGCAATGTATCAAATACTTGTGGCACACACTATAACCATTGCTACTTCAGTGCAGTACAAAGCGTCAATTGAAAGTGAGTGAAAGGTAAGAAGATCATGTTTTGTCGATAATCAAAGTGGGTAGCTTATACGTATTTTAAAAATCACTATCCGATGTCTTGGTTGGCATGAAACTTTGACTCGTGGAACCAAGGGGATAAACACAGCTATCTAAGGCATCCAGCGTGGATTGAACCTGCTTCAAGAGTGAATTGTTTGCAAGATCATTCTGTTCCATATCGTACTCTGAGAGGCGCCCAGAATCGAAAGATTACCTACTTATGTAATACGCGACGTGTATGTCAACATTTTCTTTCTAATATTTTTCTCAGAGAGATTATTATTGAATGTCATTTATAGAGTAGTGTCCATTACTTTTTTGGCCGATGTATAAAAAATTCCAGGTTCATTTTCAGTAACAAGAAAAAAAAAAAGGCAGCGCAACATAAAGTTTTTGATAGTATAGAAGTACAATGCGATCGAAAATATATTTAAGAATCGCTGGCATTTTTTACACTCTGGGAAAATTAATTGATAAATAATGGGAATAATACCGAAGCAAAAAAGAAAAAAAAACGCTTCATTAAACTCTGAAAGATAAACAAAATAAAATTCATTCCCCAGTAGAGTATTATTCCAAGACTTCAGGTCCCATTTCGAAACATTTATTAGTAGTTCCTGTAAATGGGAATTGCAAACCTTAGCCTAACAATTCAACATAGGTTGGGCTTTAGAAATCGGAGTGAATTTGTCATCAGTTTTTGCGTACGTCTCTGTGTCACTGTTATTCGTGCATGACGCCACTGGATTTTGGCCAAGTCATCGCCATCCATCATTGTTATTACATACAAAAATAAAATCTACCCTCTATAGTCGGAGTTTGTCAAAAGAAATAAAGTAAAATGTTTTTATGAACAAAAAAGTGCGATGGAAAAGATAATGTTTGAACCCAGTTAAAAATGTGGGAATAGTTAGAAGAAAATAATGACATTTTACCTCTGTCGGGGTTAGTATTGGATGGAACAGCTTTCGACTTTTACTGCTACCTGAGGAGGTATGGTAGTCATTGGAGAGCAGTTGGGCCAAATGTTCATTAACTTTCACTCTTTTCCCCCAACTATCGTGGCATACTAGAGATGAAATATTTCAGTCACGATAATTGCCGAGTGAGATAGAGGAAAGGGAGGAATGGAATCATGCATATCCCAAAGGCATTGGCACTAAGTGAACATAAGCATCCTCAGCTCAAATTTCGACAATTGTACCAATCCAATTTCCTTCACCGATAACCGTTACACCACATCACATGGCCACACAGGAAGAAAGCAATGAAGATCAGAAAATAAAAACAAGAACCCAAAGTTCAATGAGGCGTTTAAACATGTAAATCTGACTAAAGCTGGAAACATTGATTTTTAAACAAAGTTTAAACGCTATTCTTGCCAGATAACGCTACCCTGACTAAAGATAATTTTAGGTGAAGAGTTCTTTATCAAGAAACGCCATTCTATCAAGTTCCAAGTAAGCGGAACACAAAACAACTGAGAACATCGGTTTTCAAACATTAAGTGTGAACGTCATTCTTGTCAGATCATGTGACCGTGAGAGGGATATTTTTTTTTGTCATAAACTTCTCATCGAATATCGAGAAATGCCTTTCTATCCAGTTTCATGTACATTTGGCGTAAAACAGCTGAGAAGCAACGAGGGAGAAATTCGATAGACCATCAGGCAGAACCTCTTATAGAGAGATTGGGGACGAATCTGAAAATCATAGAGAAAAAGCAAACCAACAAATGGAGAGAAAGAGAGAATGTTCAACTTACTGAATGAAAAAATGAAGACGAAAAGAAATTAAAGAGGGAAGAAGAAAATGAACAGGGGGAAAAATGAATGAGACACTAAATAATTTCTGCTGGTGCTTGCATCCCAAGAGAAATTTCGGATCCTCATTCACTTATATATATTTCATTTTACCTCGTAAATTAAGCCGTGGTTGTAAAAATGATTCTGATAAAAATGCAACCAGTCGGGGTTTAAACATGAATTAATGATTTGAAGGAAAAAAAGGAATCAGGTTAGTCACTCAAAAGAAAACCGTCGCAAGACCAACATCTTCAAGCAACATACTTTGTTGGGGGTGATCGCTACAAATATTTGAAAAGGGAATGATCAATGAATAAAATACTTTTCTAGCCTTTTTTTTGCAGTGATTACTCGGAAAGTCCAAATTAAAACAAATAAAAACAACGGTGAATGCTGCTGGACACAAACTACGGAACCAATTCAGCTTAAGCTTACACTGCAAATTGAATCCTCAATTAAAAACCCATTGGGATTGGAATTCAAATGGAAAACAAACGTTTTTTGGTGAGGCCCCAAGACAGCACAGTACATCCGAGAAAAGACAAGAGTTAGGGACATCATAGAATCCATTGAAAATCTCAAATGGCTGTGGGCTGGCCATGTTGCAAGAATGGCAGACTATCGATGGACATCGCGACTCACAACATGGATCGCCCGAGACCACATGCGCCACCGAGGCCGGCAAAATGTTAGATGGAGAGACAAGCTAGACAAGTTCAGGAAGTACTGGCCCCGTGACGCCCATGATAGGGAAGTGTGGCAAATCCTGGGAAAGGTCCATGTTCAAAGACTGACGCTAAAAGACTAATGATAATGATGAAGGAGTAGACGTTTGTATTTCAAGCTGTCAATGATTGAACAACGCAGAACCAAAAACTTTCATCAAAGAATATATATGATTAGCATGAATTCTATTTATGAGATCACTGGCGTTTTCCAATGGAAAACATCTAAAGTACAGTAAAAGAAAAACACACCTAGAAAGAGAATATGGTCCCGCCAAAATGTCAAAAAAAACCCTTTTTTTTTCAAAATCAAAAAACATTTCTAGAAGGAGTCTGATAGAGTACTGATGCCAATTTTCAAGTCTGTAAACCAAATGGTATGACCAGGATCACTGGAACACGAGCATACATGTTCATATAAAAAGAACACAACTTTTCACCATCTTTGATGGCTACTGTTGTTCGATTCAGGAGGACAGGGAGGAAAAAGAGGATAAATAAGATCCCCATCATCATCATCATCATCAGCAGCAGCAGCCATTTTAAGTCCACTGCTGGACAAAAGCTTTTTCCAACTCCTCCTCTGACGGATCCAACTGCGCTAATCTGTGCCACGTCTTATCGGCAAACCCTTCCATCTCATCACTCAATCTTGTGTCAGGTCTTTTCCCACTGCGTTTTCTGTTTCACGGGAACCGATCTGTTATTCACCATCTACTGTCATATGTTCTCACAAATGAATAAATAAGGACGAAAGTGAGTGGAAAAGGTGAAAGAAATGCAGTGTGAACCCTCTAATAAGCTGACCACTGGATTCCCCCATCAGCAATAACTCGGCAGGCAATAACCGGTCGGGTACGGTAGAAACAGTTTCCATGACACTTGCCATTGAAACTTCTGTCGCTGGAAAACATGCATTTTTATTTGATTAGTCATTTAGGGTTTATATTTTAACTTTATTCCTTTCTTCTTCGTCTCAACTCACTCTTTCAGTCTGTTTATTATCCTGTCTCTGTCTCTTCCTCTTCCTCTCCCTTTCACTCACCTGCTCTTTATTTCTCTCTTGCTCACTCTTCGCCTTTTTCCTCACATACGTTTTTTTTTATATTCAGTGTTAAAAACTGTGAAGCTTTCTAGAATCTATCTATCTCCCTCTTTCTCTCTCTCTCTCTCTCTCTGGGTATATATATACATACACATATATATATATATATATATATATATATATATGTGTGTGTGTGTGTGTGTTTGATGAAGTAAAGGATTTGTTACGAAAATTCATTTGTTTCTAACCTATTTGTGCCTTTACAGAGCTCCATGCGTACTTGTGTTGTGAACTCTTCTCTTTATCATATCTTAAGCTCTACTCCAACTCAATGTTTAATGTTGAATGCATTGAGCACTTTATGAACTAAACCTACAGCACATCAGATACTATATTATGTTACATTATATTATATTCCTCATTTCTATTGTAATATATATATATATATATATATATATATATATATATATATATATATATATATATATCATTTGGAATAAAACAATTGGGGTGGGGGCATTGCAAAACCGGCGACTGTTGAGCTCAATGTCAAGAGAAAAGCTTCATTAAATAGCCACTTTGAGCGTTCTTACAGCAGAGCCATTTCTTTAATTGTTCATTTTAATTGCGCTGCGTAGGCCAAATAATGCTTTCACCATGTAATAAAAAGGGAGATCATTTCCAATAGAGTTTCTAAATATGATGCATTTATAATTACATATATGTGTGAGTGTGTAATCTATATGTCATTCAACGTATGCCCAATAAATGTGGATGTAAAGATTTCTTTTCTCTTTTTCACTGTTTAATCTAATAACTTTATAACACTTCTGCATAATGATTTTTTTTTACCTACGAAGACTTGTCTACGAATTTCTTTTTACTCATTTGCATTGATTCATCATTCATCCATTTACTTTTTCATTCATTTATTACTGAATAATTAGTTTCCAATCAAATTCCTTATAAGAATCGGAAGAAAAATGGAAACTATCATGTGCCCATTGTCTTTCAGCAGCTAGCTAATTGTTATTTTTGGTTAGACAGTGATCATTAGGAATGTCCAAATATCAAAAGAAAACACAAAACAAACGTGAATACTAATTAAATTGGTATAAACTTACATTGTAAATTAAAACTGCAATTAAGAAACACATTTAGTGTCAAAATTTTCAAAATAGTTTTTCTCTAGATATCATATGGAGTAGATGTACAAATATCTGACCCTCTAGCTCCGCTGGTGCGGCCTGTACACGTGATACATACATACATACATACATACATACATACATAGCTGCCAAACCAGTGTCAAAATTTTCAAAATAGTTTTTCTCTAGATATCATATGGAGTGAATGTATAAATATCTGACCCTCTAGCTCCGCTGGTGCAGCCTGTACACGTGATACATACATACATACATACATTCATATATACATACATACATGGCTGCCGAACAAGCCAGTGCAATTTGGAGACTGGAGAAATCTACGTTGATTGTTTTGGTTCAATGTTTCTTACACTATATGTGCTCTGAATGTGTCATCGACTGAGCGCATGTTCACACTCAAATATTCTTAAAGATAAGATAATTAGAAGTGATATGAACACGTATGAATGGATCAGATACACACACAACGCATGCACGCACACACATACACACCAAATACACACACACACACACACACACACACACAGATATGTCTGCATTCAAGAACACGAGCATCCCCTGCGCACGCACACACGCTGACAGAGGTAAAGATTTCA
>OY735220.1:4627673-4677673 GCA_963457665.1 Thysanoteuthis rhombus | reverse complement strand
GTGTATGTGCGTTCGAGAGAATACATTTAGATTTGATTATATTACCTTGAAATGAAGTGTAGCTTATAGTCACCGACATTACTTGGACAGATGACTGCTCAAGAGCACAATATACGATGAGCTGTTGTGACCCTCAGTCAGATTAAGCCACAGCATATGAAATAAAAGTACCTACCTTCAATCATACATTTTAGGTGCAATGAATACACATAAATATTGCACATGGTTAAGAGTTTCACATATTCGGTCTGATTTTCTGAGATGAATTATCACATCATACCAACCGATTTTTGTTACTGGGAAGTAAGTGTAATTATCTAATTGTTGTTGTGCAAAATGTATTGGAAATGGCTATTATTTCTTCCAGAATTCGCTTTTGCGACCAGGACAATGATAATCATATATACCTGTTTTTTTTTTAATTTATGTGATTAACAAATGTGCAAATTTGCCTGATGTCTGTTTGAAAATAAGTTCAAGGGTGAGTCAATGTTAATCTGCAATTGTAACATCTATCCTTTGTGTTGACCCTGTTAAGATCTGTGTACGCATGTGAGATTTAAGTGGATCTGCCGATGCTCCGATGGACATTCGTCGTACATCAGTAAGTCAGCCTTTGTGTTACCATCGAGTAAACATGGCCTCTGCACTCATTGTGCACACAGATGTACCAGGGGCTGGAATCCTTCGAACGCTTTCAGCACAAGATGGGAACTGTGTTTAAACACGTCAGGGTTCATAGATGGGCGGACATCTTCAGAGCATGGCAAAGAACCGGGACGCCCACCAACATTCTCCACTGACAAGAACATTGAGCGAGACAGCACCAGGATTCTGACGAACGAACGAGTAACTATCGATGATGTGGCAAATCATAAACAAATTAGCCATGGTGCTGCATGTTATATCATTCTTTCCAGGCTTGGCTTTCAGAAGCTCCGCGTGAGATGGGTCCCTAAACAACTCAAGGGGAATCACAAACACAATCGTTCAAACGCTTCAAGAACCAGTAATCGGGGCAGTCGAGCATCTCAAAGACGCCTTAAGAGAGCAATGGTGCATACGGGGCTGTGCAGCCAACCAAAATATTCGAGGTCGTATCCAAACTCCTTGGACACTGGACTGAGTGTATCGCAAAGTAAGGAGACGATATGAATTGTTATATTTTTGTCACTTCTGCACTGTTGTTCTAATAAACTATTATACGAAAAGTGCGGATAGTTATTGACTCACCCTTAGGGCTTTCAAATCTAACAACTGATATTTCTTAGTGTGAAAGTAAAAGTAAATATACATTTGTATATATAAGCACATGTCCGGTGATATTTACACAATGTCTATAATATCCTTAAAAGTTAGTGTCAGTGGTGGTATAATAAAAATAATAATTATCTTTAAACTCATTTACATCTGTTGACGACAATCTAGTAATCTATTCCGTGGCCCTAAAATTCTTCTGCTAAAAAAAAGTTTCCTGATATTTAATGTCCTCATATTCACTTCAATCGCATATGCGTGACCAATCAGTCCCTTACGCTCCTTTTGATTAAAAAAAATACATTACGTCCCACTTATTCTACGTCAAATATGATCTTGAACGTTTTATTAGCGTCTCGTCAATCCCTTTTTATTTATGTCCTGGTCTTAAAATCAGAGTTTGAAGAGAATAATTGATGTTTTCAATACTTTTTAGACACGCAATTGAAAAATGACACTTGCAACCCAAGAATTAAAAAAAATAATAAAAGAAAGAATCACAGTGATATTTTTTCTTTCAAATCTATTGTTGGATGAAGTATTGCGACATTATCATTAATTTTGACTGGTTTTTTTTATCTTCATCCCAACCTTCAGGTACCTTTTATCGTAATTACACGACAACGATTGGACAGTGCGATCAGAAAAAGGTCTCAGTGGTAAACAACAGTAAATGTGAAGTATCGGAAGTTAAGTTTAGAGTGTAAAATCAGCTTCCGTTCAACCATGAAGTCCCCGTGGTTGAATGTTTGAATGTCACCAGGGTTGCACTGGACCTCTTCCGAGTGGAGGTGTGAGTTTGATTCTTACCATTGGCTTGCTCCTTCAATCCAGATTGCACTATTTAATTGTTGCCGTAGAATGACGGTTTTAATCCAAGTAAAAAGCAAATGGGAAGATAGGATGAATGTAAAACGTTTTTCAAAATCAATGATGATGTTGCACAATTATTATTATTTCTTGAGATGTTCGAACTTATCTTGTCCACAATGGAATTTCACATAAACATACACGTTGCATGCACAAAAGTGCATGTGTATTTGTCTGTGTGTGCGGCGGTATTTAATGGTTTAACAATTTGGATAAAAAGTACAAACTTATTTTCATATATTTCCAGTAACGCGTTTCGCTTGTGCCGGCGTCATCTAATCGATTTCAAATGATTCTCTCAAACATATGACGTCGATCATGGTTATCCTAACATACTGACGAATTGGAAACGCCTGATTTGAAATTTAAAAAAATGAGTTTGCATTTTGTCCCTAATTGTCAAGTCATTGTCAGAAATATTTCATCCATATATATATATATATATATATATATATATATATATATATATATATATATATATATATATATATACATTCAGAGAGAATGGAAAATTATTTTACGTGAAAATTATGGTAGGTTACTCCACATACCATGAAGTCATTTAGAACGGGCACAGTCTTTATATATATATATATTTTGTATTTAAAAGGCTGAGACTGAGATGCTTGATGAATAAACCAGATCAATTATTGCATCCAATTGCATCTTTCACGTGTGCAATTGATTTTCAATACCAAACATACATAGCCAACGCCCTTTGCTGACTGTTGGCTTGCGTTAAACCATTGTCGTCAAGTATGGTCGAGTATTTATAGCTAAAACTGTTTTTAAAATTGACCAAAATCGGCTACATTTTCCATTTCCAATTAACTTTATTGCTAATTATAATATGCATATACTCATTTAAACCCCACTTATAAAAAAAATAACTATTCATTAAGACTCCAGAAAACATTATCAATAAAAAACTGCATACCTAATTTTACCAAACTTCCTAATATCTTTTAATGTCCATATTTTTACCTATCGTAGATTTCTATCGATTAAATTTGAAAAAAGATAGCCAGGTTTAGCCGAAAAATTGGCTGATTTGGCATTCTTACGTCAACCAACCTTGGAAAAAAAACACAATGTTTTTTGCATTCTCGTTTTTTTTTTTTGTCTGACATCAGTAATAGTTACGAGAATTCCTTTTCATTGGTGTTTCTGACTTTATTCTTTACTTTTTCATTTCTTACGTCTCGTTTCGCTTCTTTTGTCTGTACTTTTTTGCTTGTTATAAATAAATCAATATCAATATACTAATAGCGGCCCGCAAGTGGGACGAGACTCTTCTCTCACACTTCGATGTAACACTAAGTATTCTGCTTGCTTCACATCACGGCTCAACTTCAACTTCAAATGAAAAACAAATTACTCCAATCATAACAAATCTTACGGTAAATGGGCGTTCAGAGAAAAATTCTAATCTTCTTTTCTTAAGATCATGTAGACAACATGACATTCCATTGGAACCATCTAAATTGAACTTTTCTCCTCATGTTTCATGACTTTTTTCCATTGCTCCTAGGTTTAAGACATTTTCTCCATAACCAAATTCACAAACTTTTTTTTAACGATCTTCCTGGACCAAAATACGAGGTTACTCGATTCATTGATAATTTGCCAGACTCTTTTTCTAGTGACATGAAAATCAAGTTTATTTTTGTGGGCCGCTCGAGCACAAATCATCTTTTGATGCCCTTAAAGAAGGTAATGACGACCTGCGACGGTCAATACGGATAACCTTCTGGGTCGTTTCTTGGTGTCAAGCATTCCAAAATCTTCAAAGAGAAGCTGATTGTGGTTCTATATCCAATCAACTTCAGTGCAACAGCGCTAATTCTGTTTTCTTATTCATGATAAACCAAATTTTCCCCCTTTTTTCCTCCGTTGTCGTCTGTTCCTCTCTGCATCTTCAAAACGGAAGGAAAGGGCAATTTGTGTAGTACATGGAAATCTAAGATGACAGCTGACAACTCCTACAATCTTTCCGAACGAAGTTATATTAAAAAGAAAGTTCTAGGAAGTTCTTGAAAATATCAGATATTCATTCACCTCCCTATGGAGGCAAAGTTCAATGCAGGGACTAATATGCGCTCGTTTGAGTGGAGAAAAAAATAGTTTTCTCAGCCCTGACCTTGACCCTCGATGTATCACAGGCATCAAGATATATCACCAACCCTATCTCATTTAGTGGAATGGAGAAGTGCATCATGGGGAAAAAGGGGTCCTCTAGAATTGAACTGTGCTGACCTTTGGCTATGGATAAACACAGAGGATCTAAATTTAAAAAAAAAAAAAAAAGATTCGAAGATGATTTACGTATTCTTATTAACAACTGAGGGGTTTGATTTTTTAAAAATTTGCTTTTATGAGAAGAGGAAGCTAAAATTGATATCAATATAATTATAATTCATATATATATATATATATATATATATATATATATATATATATATATATATATATATATATATATATATATATATATATATGAACTATGAATTGGATATTATTATGTTATATAGAAACTTTTTTAGAATGATCTCCCGTCGTTGTACGGTTAATGTGTCACTCAATTTTGACAATGTAAATAGATAAGGTAATTTATAATTCATTTTGTCGGACCAGATATGTCCATTTCTCAAATACATAACTGTCACGCTGAAAGAGACATAAAAAACTGGGAATAGACAAAAATTCGAATTGAAAGCAGTTATTTTTTACCTTTGTATTACCAGCTCTTGAGCTCAATGGTAAGCGCATTGCTATGTTGAAGCAGCCACCCGATCAAGAGCTGGTTCAATTCTTGCTGCAGCTTCATTTTCTTTAATTGTTTATTCTGTTTACGTTGTCTGAATAGAGTGATATAATAACTGTTGGAAATCATTTCAAGTAAGATTTTATATAATATAATGCAATTCATAATTCATTCTGTCGGACCAAATATGTCCATCGCTTGAATACACACTCACACACATACATACATACACACACACACACACACACACATATATATATATATATATATATATATATATATATATATATATAATATAGATTTGTATGTATGGGGGGGGTGTACACGTGCGTGTGTGTGTTTGTGTGTATGATGAATGTGAAATAAAAAATGAATGATAATTCCAACTTGTCGTATAGTATGTTCTGATTAACTTTTGTTATGTAAGCAAAAAATATAAGATAAAGATAGCTTCCGGACTCCTATTCTAATTGGTGCGATTTATTCAGCTTGTAAAATGCATTTTCCTGCTTTCAAAATCAAAGAATCTTTTGGAAATTATAGCCAAAATGTACCTTGAGGGAATATCTAAAGCCTGCAATAGTTTTAAGGGATAAGATACAAAAACATTTTCGAAAAGAAACGTCACAACCGAGACGCTGAGCAATTCTTCATTAATCACAAGATATAACAAAGTTGGTTACGTTCTTTGACGAAATTTGAAATTTCAAGCTATATTTGTTGGATGTTTTATATGTCTACTGATGCACTCACTTAAAGGTAATAAAATTATGGAGACAAATTACACATTTGAGATATATAAAATATCTGCCAAAAAATATTTGGTAAATTCTTCAATCGTCGTAGACTTTTCAGTATCTTCAGATCTTCGTGTCATCTCTGTGAGAACACCACTTACCTATAAAGAAAAGAAAGGAGGAAATTAGTAGTCTAAAATCTGTGCATAAGGGGAAAACATATTGCATTGGAAGTCAGCAGCGTAAGTAATTGGAAAACCCAAAGAAAAGTACTTTCTATCAGTAGAAAAACTGAAATATCCGTTTTTAAGATCTATGAAGAAGTCATTCATTAATACATATATATATATATATATGTGTGTGTGTGTGTGTGTGTGTGTGTGTGTAACATGTAATATGTTAGTTGACAACAATCTTCCATTATTAGTCGTTTGGTCAAAGATCACAGGCAGGGATTTTTTTTTCCTTTCATTTTTATCAACCTTTCTTATTATTTCTTAATATTGCACAAGTGATCGTAGGTCTTTAGTTAATGCATCTTGTGTTAATGCATATAATTAGTATCTAATAGGTTTTGATCACGAGACAGCTCAGTATATTAGAAAAAAACAGTAGTCAGATATATCATATAGTCCATCAGAAAACTCGAATGGTGATGGGTTGGTCTGGTCGTGTTGTGAGAATGTCTGACAACAGCTGGATATCACGACTCACAATGTTGATCCCCAAAGATTATATGAAAACTTTGACTGGAAAAAAAAGATAGGATGATGGACTGAAAAGTTCACAAAGTAGTGGTATGATAGAGAGGTGACAAATCTTGAGGACAGTCTATGTCCAACGATAGAACACTAAAAGATTGTGCTATTGGAACCATCGACCATACAGACTTTCCCATAACTAGATATGTTGTCGAAAGTCAGCAAACATCAGAAAGACAATTTACACATTTCCCAAAGACATTAATGCTTAGTGAAACAAACAGTTTTATCTGGAAATTGAATTCAGTTCACCCCAATCTATTTTCTCTAGGGTAAATCTCTCTCTCTCACTGTCTCTGTCTCTCTCCCTCTTTCTCTCTCTCTCCATCTTTCTTTCTCTCTCTCTCTTGAGCCCCTCCCTCTCTCTCTCTCTCTCTTTCTATATATATATATATATATATATATATATATATATATATATATATATATATATAACCAGTACAACCAATAAAATACCCATGACTGCAGCTTCTGTTTCCAACAAAAGATCCAAACAAATAACCATATATTCCCTCCTATACAGAAAACAATCTGGAATCACAACCATGTCCTCTCACGAATTGTCATTCTTTACATTTTTACTTTCGAAGCAAAACATCTGATGCTAAATTTGAAATCAATAAAAGTTACACACATCATTCACTTATGAATTAATTAACAAATAAAGTCTCCATGTACTTTTACTCGTGAGTTTGTCTCAATAATAATTGTTTATTTATATATGTATACATGAAAGGCTGCGGTCGATAATTGCTTAACAAACCATTTTAAAATGTTGATTTTTTTGTTATTCGTAGAGATACAATGCTCAGTTTATTTTATATTGAATTCTGAGCTTTTTATGATCATATTGAGTGTTCAAACTTCAAAATAGAATAACCCAATCATTTTGGGGATAAAAATAATGAAATTATCAACTTTTTGAGGATCATTTGTTGGGCACCTATTATGCATGGCCACTCACACACACACACACACACACACACACACACACACACATATATATATATATATATATATTGTTGTTCTGACCATTCGGTTAAGCAACTGTTAGTAATGCAAAGGCCCCAAAAAATGAATGAGTAAATGTGAATATGCCAAATAGAAATTTTGAGTTAAAATAGTTATTTGAACCTTTGTATACATATATATATATATATATGTATATATATATATATATATATATATATATATATATATGTGTGTGTGTGTGTGTGTGTGTGTGTGTGTGTGTGTGTGTGTGTGTGTGTATATTTATATCTATATATATGTATGTATATATATATATATATATACATATGTGTGTGTGTGTGTCTGTGTTTGATCAAAAGACAAAAACATATACATATATGTATACAGATTAGAGACATAATGTCATACCCTGAACGTGTGGATTACTTCAGTAAGAAGAAAGGAGTATTAAGTAGGGTCAAAGTCGGACGTGTTCGATACGTCTTCTCCATTAACCAATTGACGTAAACCCTTTCCATTATCAAATTGATTTCATTTTTTTTTCTTTTCCTTTTTTTTCATCATTCTGCAAACATTTCGAACTGTGCACAACAAAGATTTACTCACACTACCACCTACACTGACATGAACTCAGACAGTTCAATCCGGACACAACTACCAAAAAAATATCTGATTGATTACGGGCAAATCGATATCACCACAAAAGTTTGTGACCTGTCTCTTGCGTAATAGACTTGCAGTTTTGGCTCAGTGATTGCATCTGCAGATCATTTGCCAAGAGGTTCAAAGGTTCTATCAAGATGGGGCATCCGATATTTCCGAAGAAAAAATATGAACTTAATTCCTCCCTCCTGACTGCTGTCAGTCTGGTGCAAATAAAATTGAAATGCTTGTCAGTCTTTTGTCCTGTTTTTCCAGCAGCACCAATGGCGCTAAAGAGCTAAAAATTTCAACATTCACCACTTGTTACATCTGCAATTCTCTAAAGGTATCCTCGCCTCCTGATAAGGGGCCTCATCCGTCTGTCCGTCCGTCCGTCAGTACGTCGGTAGGTCTGTCACCATATTGATTCTCAGCTGTTTTGAGTTGGATGTACTTGGAATTTAATAGAAAGGTGTCCTTTGATAAGATGCTACTCATCTTGAAAAAATCATCTATCATGAAATCTGGCGATTATGGTGTTTAAACTTAACATTAAAAAATCGATTTTTCCCTGCAGTTCAATGTCAGATTTACTTGAAACTTGATAGAAAGATTTTTTTTGATATGATGTTCCTTATTTGACATTATATTGAGTACGCGATAATAATGTCCTTTTACATTTTAAAGTGAACACTTCATTTAATTTTTGATTCTTTAAAATTCCCCCGTGAATAAGTTGTAGTAGGAGGGTAGTTTGCAATCTAAGTGTATGCAGAGTTTGTTTCCGGCAGCGTTCATGATATATATTCTTTTAAAACTTACCCTTTCTTCAATGATTAAGACCAACAAAAAACGATGGGAGTAACGAAGACAGCATGCTGCCGAAGGCATTGGTTATGTTACGGTTTCTATTGATTGAATGACAAGACCTGTTACTTCAGATCGGTTCAAAAAATCTGTTTACATAGCCACTATACTCCCCCTTCTCTTTTGTTTTCTTTCCCTCTATCTTTCTATCTTTCTTTCCTTTCTCAATCTATTATTTATCTATCTAGGTATATCTACGTGTCTATCTGACCCTCTCAAAGTCGATATATTTATCTGTAAATATCTCTTTGCATCACTCTCTTCCCTCTCTTATATACATACATATATATATATATATATATATATATATATATATATATATATATATATATATATATGTGTGTATATATATATATGTGTGTGTGTGTGTGTGTGTGTGTATTCATACCAAAAAAAAAACCTGAAAAGGATAGACATTTTTGTACGTGTATTTTTGTAGTAGGTTTTACAAGTTCTGCCGATCTACAGATGGGATGAAGAAGTGGAAAGATTTTCTGAAATTCATCATGTTTTAACCTTTTTATCTGACCCCGAAAAATTAACAAAAAAATATCTATACCTTCCAATAGTGCATGCCTAAAACTTGGATGCTGCCTAAATACACAAGGCATACACAAACAAACACGCATGTGTGTGGGGGGGGTATGTGGGGGGGGTATGTGTTTGTGTTGGCTCTTTATGTGTGTGTTTTTTTGTCAGCCAATATTTTCTCTGTCTACAAGAGTAGCGTTAGATGAATATCATGGCATATGCCTTGTCAACATAAATGACCATTCATGTCTACACACCAAGAGAAATGCTCAGCGACCGGTAAAAATATGGAAGCGTTCTCTTGTTTGACATTCAAAAAGAATCCCGTACTGAAACTGCAAAGCAATCCAGCCAAGAGAAAGCATCTTCTTTTTGCTGGAAAAAATATCCATCATTTGATTTCGCTTTTCCCTACACCAGTGCTTTTACCTTTTGTTTTCCAATCACCGATTACTCTCCCTCTCTCTCTATCTATCTCTATCTCCCCCCTCTTTCTCTTCCCTATCTCTCTCTCTCTCTCTCTTTCTCTGTCTCTCTTGGCGCTGTAATAAAGCGCCATCAGAATTTTTAAGTTGACTAATGAAACCAATTTGACATGCTATGGTAGACATTCCTGATCAGTTGAGAAAAAAACAATTAGCGACAATTTTTATGATTGCAAATTGTTGCTGTGATGTTCTTGTCAAGGAATTTTTTTATCAAGTATGAGCATATTGTATACAATTATGGAGTTCCATATGCTTTAAAACAAGTCATTTTGACCTTTTTGAAATGTCATAAGCTCTTGTTTTAAAATGCAACTCATATGTGAACTGATAGCCATTACAAAAGGGAGATAATTATTCATGGATCCGCCTTATAATTTAATCATTTATTTATTGCTTTATTTATTGCAGTCTATCGCCCACGTCTGCACGTTATTTCATTGAAATTCATTGAGAACGTTCGTAGATATTGTGTGGGTAGACAATAAGCTTTTGAAGTTATTGTGGTGCAGACATTAGGTATGACACAGGGAGATAATTGCACATGAATCCGATCCAAATTTCATAACTTATTCCCCCCTTCGACATGAATCAGTTCTTTTCTTGTCTATAACCCACTTTGGCAGAAATTTTCACTGAAATTAATTGAGAACACGTGGAATGATTTAGAACCGTCTGAGACAATTTGTTTACTTCAACTTATTTGAAATGTCAACCCAATATATTCTTACACACTGAAAGTCACTCTAGCATGTCAAATAGATTTAATTTGTCAACTGGAAAAATTCGACGAGAATCTTTTACAGTACCTGGACTACACCAAACAAAACACAGAAAATTTTGAGGTAAACCATTTCAAATATTCTACAATCCAAGACTGAATTACTAATAAATATATTTATTTCCTGGTTATAATTATTTGAAATCAAACAACGTATTACATCAAGATCAATGTAACGAGCAACGTTAGGAATAACTCTATGAGATTGAAAAAAGATCAGCAATAATCCAAGAGCGAACCAAAATAAAATGTATCATAAAAACAGTTAAGCAACAAAATGACAATGGGCAGGGCATATAGCAAGAAAGACGGATAACAAAGGGTTTGACAGACTGGTGCACAAGCGATAGCAACTGCAGTTAGAGGACACCAGAAAAAAGATTGACAGAAGTGATAAAAAGATTTGCTGGTGAGACAGGAGAGATGTTTGCCCAGTCCTGGTCGACATGGAAGGATCTGTTAAATGCTGTTATTGATGATGATCAGATGATGATTGGTATCTGACTGTTCCTTTGTTTCCTGCATTGTTAGTTTATCTATTTCCCGATTTACATCTGAACTTAATGAATTTTGTTATCGAATGCTAATTCATTCAAGCTGTGATATTTAATTAAGAATTCGATTCTTAATAAAATTAATTAAATCAATTCATAGCTAACAATAGCTGATATATGATCACATGATCATATACAAATTGTTTTAGAGAAATCGCTCCATGCCACTTTTTTGCTTTTACGGAAAGAAGCGAAAAGCGAAAAAGCATTAACCTTTTGATCTACAACAAGCTGTTATAGAGGCAGTGCACACCATCTTCTACTTTATTCTATACTCCAGTTTCTTACACATCTTACCAACCTAACTTCTGACGATTGAACCAAATTTTGGTCGGGGGACATATAAAAAAAAATCCCGTAGAAATTAACAGTAAATGTTTCCTCGCTATACGCAATTCCAGTTTTCAAAAAGATTTCGATTGGAATGCTCCACTATCGGATAGCAGGATGGGGGAAGCTGAACATAAACGTACATAAATCAATGAATAAGTGATATAATGATGGCAAAGCATTTTTCACAACAAATATTTCAACATAATTTCCTTCCTCCTCAATGGATTCATTTCAAAGGTGAATATTTTTTATATTGATCGAGCATTATACAACGAACATTTCAGATCAAAATTCTGTTTTCAGCGGTAACAGATGAAGGGTTTGTTGATTAACCATTATACAGTTTGGAAGTGTGGAGTAGACTTATGATTGACACTGTGACTCACATCAATGCCCTTGGGAAAGATTTGATCCAGTTCTCCTGAGAGGTCAGGTCATGGATCACTCCCTGCTGTTGGTAGCATGTAACACAGTTGAACCAGACTCATGTTACTTGGTGATGAATAAGTAACTTCTATCGTCTCGTGTTTTGGAACTGACACCTATAAAAATCTGACCCCCACCTCCGATAAAAAAAACTTTGGGGCACCAAGTAGACTATCAATTTTGCATGAACATACATTGTAAATATAACCCCACCCCCACTAAAAACCTATTTGGGGAGTAATGGTCAAAAAACAAAACGATTTTTTTTCTAGTTATCATCATCATCATCATCATCATCATCAGTCTTTTAGCGTCCGTCGTTGGACATAGACCTTCCCCAGGATTTGCCATAATTCTCTATCATGGGCGTCACAGAGCCAGTACTTCCTGAACTTGTCTAGTTCGTCTCTCCATCTAACATTTTGCCGGCTTCGGTTACGCATGTGGTCTCGGGGGATCCATGTTGTGAGTCGTGATATCCATCGATTGTCTGCCATTCTTGCAACGTGGCCGGCCCACCACCATTTGAGATTTTTAATGGATTCTATGATGTCCCTAACTCTTGTTCAAATTTTCGGCCCTACAGCTCTATTGGTGCAGCATGTACGAGTGATACGTACATAAATAGATAAACGCACCATTAGCTAGCCAGAAAGCCAGACCAACTTAATAACTGAATAAACCTATGTTGACAGTTTGGGTTAACGAATTCCAATAATTCTTGTATAACTAGTTCACCCATGTTATTTAAAATGCAGTAATTCAATATTTCTGCGATTCAAATGAATAATATCGACGTGACCGTCGATATTATTCATTTGAATTTTATATTGTCCTGCATATTCTTACGTTTGTTCAGCCAACAAATATCCAGATATCTATGCAATAAACAAACATAGAAATACATTTTCTTTATTTTTCATAGTTTTATGACACTATCACTTTACATATCTATTGTTTCTCTCAACTTCTCCTGTTGATATCTAAGAGGTATGGCACAAGGCAACGTGCTCGTATCATTCACTGCTTGCTTTTTCTTCAACGATATTTTCAAACCCTCTCGTTCACTCATCTACATCGTTCCTCGGTTTCTCTAATTCTTCTTTTGCCCAGAGCCCCTGGTTGAAGGAAAGCTGTCCCCCCCCCTGGACACACACAAACACATACACGCACTCTGCACGAACACCTTCGTCAATTACTCATTATGATATTAATCTGCTATAACTGCGCTATGTTCGCTCGCAAGTAAACAATAGCCCACCTATCTAACTAATAGACACATCATTTTGACTTTAACCATTTCTCTGGGCGTGTCTTTCCCCTCCCACTAATTCATAGATGTACATGACCCAACCCCCATTATAATGCAGTTCGTGTTAAGGAAGTTTACATTGTAAAGCTGATGAAAATATTAATCTAGCTCCAAAATACCTAGATTCAACTTTTAGAAAAGGGTCGTCTTGATTCGAAATTAGATGGAACTAGCACCAATATAGCTAGATCTAGCTCCAATATAGCTAAATTGATCGCTGTATCAATATAGCGTGGTTTGCGCTCTTGGACTCCAACACCCGCGTTATAAAGGGGGTTTGCATGTATTGCTATAACTACCCATCAGCCTCGCTGTCCTCTGTGTAGTTGTCGCATTTTCGCTTCACTGTCCACTTCCATCTGCTAACCATTTTTTCCTGTCAGCCTCTAACTGTGATTTCCTTTAACATTTTCTTGTAAATATCAACGAATTGTCCCTGTTTTCTGAAATAAACAAGATGACATTTTCTGAACGATACAAATACCCACTTGTCAGCGGCGCTCGGTGATTTTGGCCGTCGTGAATCAAGGTAGAAATACTCCAAGCGTAACGCTGGAAGACTTGAATTAGCCACCAACATTACTACAAATCGCAAGCACACACACAAACATTTATACACTCCCTCACACACTTACATACACTCACTTATCCACACATCAACATAGATACGTACAAGTGTAAACGCTCACACAGACGCTCACACATGCATATTCTGCGTATGCGTGAACACATGCGTGTAAGAGGAAAGTATATATATATATATATATATATATATATATATATATATATATATATATATATATAATCAATGTTTGTCTGCCAATGTTCATATGTGATGTATTGGAGCATCTTTTCATGATTGTTTACGTGCATATAAATTCCTAACATATTTGTATACATATACAGCGACACTAATGAATTTCTTCACAATAGAATATGTAGCTTGATTTCATATATATATATATATATATATATATATATATATATATATATATATATATATATATATGTAAATGAGGGAATGAGTAATATGAGCGTTTCGATTTCCTGCTGTTAGCTCAGTCAGTAAGATCAGAGCCTGGATATAAAGTTGCCCTCAAGATGGGTCAATCTCTGCACAACGCGAATTTACCATACTAATATATATATTTATATATTTTTCCATCTATTTACTTGATTTAGGGCCTCTCGTTCTGCTATCGAGTAATATCAGTACCGAGCAATAATTTCCTGACAAACTAATGTCTTTATGATTATCAGATATATATACGTATCTATCTATCTATCTATCTATCTATCTATCTATCTATCTATCTCTCTCTCTCTCTCTATATATATATATATATATATATATATATATATATATATATATATATCAACGGACACACGCATATGTATATATATATATATATATATAAATATATATATATATTAATATATATATATATATATATATATATGTATATATATATGTATATATATATATATATGTATATATATATGTATATATATATATATATATATATATATATATATATATATATATATATAGAGAGAGAGAGAGAGAGAGAGAGAGAAATATGTGCATGTGCAAATGCACCAATGGTGCTGCATACAAAATGAATCTACGAATAGGATTATGTTTTTTAGAAATGTGATATTTTCTAGAATCAAACTGTGGGAAGGGCATAAATCTCAAGCTTTACCTTCACCATGATAGAAGAAGAGCAATTTTGAGGGTCATATTTTTGAAGAAGTTATTGCATCTTACTGGTGGCAAATAGAAAAATCTGACCTAATCTTACTAACTGCAACATCCCCTTCTTCAAAGTTAAGTATTGCAAACTCGGAAAATTTATTGACCAGAACTATCAACGATATTCAGTTTTGTTTTGATATTTTGTCTCGGCCGTATTTAGTATTCACTCCGTTAGTTTACTCGGAAAATTAAAAAAAACATTCCTCCTTTTTTCATAAAATTTGTATGGAAGGACTGCTGTCTAAATACACACACACACACACACACACGCACACAAATACATTTATATGTATATATATAAAAAATATATATAGAAACAGAGAGAGAGAAAGGGAGAGCATGGATAAGTGAATATGATATTGAATAATAATATAGCGAGACATATAGACGGTAAACCACTTTAAAAACTAATAAACGTACTTTGAGATTTTTCTTCTTAGACAATTCTTTAGCTTCAACTCTAATTAAAAAATAGAAGGCACATGTGTGCACACTCACGTGGGCAAGTACACACACAAGCTAACACACATGTATACAAGCTCACACACGCACGTATATACGCGCACACACACACACACACACACACACACACACACACACACACATACACACACACATTCACACACATATACACCAGGAAATGAAAATCAGAATTGAATTTCCCTCTCCTTAAGAAATCCTATTTTCATTCCTCTATTTTACCATTTTTAAACGAGGCTTTCCTAAAGCAAATTAAAGCAAATATCCACCCACTAAAACCAAATCGATATTGTCAACAACACATTCAAATTAAGGAAAGAAAAATAAAGACAGAGAAAAGAGAAGAAGGGGAAGGCGGGCGCAGTCTGTAGTTCTTCCAATGTCAACGACCACTCCTCCGATAATGGCTGTTTTATGCCCGTTCATTGATTTTATTTCAAGGAATTTACTATCGGCATATTGATCCCTTGATATCGTCGATATTTTCCGGTTTTCCATTGATTATTAAACAAGTGTTAGCCCATGGCATCATTTGTTTATTTTTTCGATTTGGCAACTATTTCAAAACAAATGTCGTTGGAGAGTTGGTTTTAACCAGATCGGACTAATGGGGAATTTGGACGTCAGAGAATTATTTTCAGCACGACAAATAAAGATGTTCATACGAAGAACAAGTCTTCCTGTCCATAGAATAACTTCGAAATCTAAAGGAAAACACTTTCACTCATGGGAAATACGAACAAGCTTACCGTTCATTGGGACTGGCTCAGTTTGAAAACAAAGGTAAATAGGTCTGGTCAGTTAATCAATAGAAGCCGTCACACACAAATCTTGAAGGTATTTCTTAAAAAACAACATTTATCTTGACATATCAAGGAGTAAATGTTGAGAATTTCAACCCTTTAGCTCCATCGGTGCAGCCTGTATGCATAATACGTACATACATAGCTAGCATGCCGGGCGAAGTTGAAAACTGAGGAAACCAATCTTGATAGTTTTGTTTTAACTATGTCTCATTGCAGAAAACTTGATGGCTGGGAAGGAGGTTTGCCTTCCTTGTAAATTGGCATTGGGACGCTGACTGCTACTTGGGTTCGATCGTGAACACTGGCACCAGCGGGAAATATGCAACTAATTTAACAACGAATCAGGTAACAAATCGAATTAATTTACAGTTGGTGTCTGATAATAATCTAATCTTTTGAGGAACCTGTCAGTAAAAGTGATTTTTCTATACCTACCATTCGGTCGATAGCAACCCAAATTATGTATTTGGGGCTATTTAGTATCTTGGTCATTTAGAATTTTGTTGAATAATTTAGTATTTTTCTAAAATACGGGCTGTCATGAGAAACGGTTTATACAAAACTTCAACTTATTCTGCAGATATAAACATTCCGTAACATAGAGGAATGCATTCAACGCACAATGACAAAGTTAAATCTTGTAGGAAAAATGAAAGCATTTCAGGGAAAAAACTATTAAAAAATCCACACATGTAGTAATTAGCAAGTGTGCAGATATCCCCAGTCATGTAACTGACGTAGTGAAATAGAATTTAATCCTTATTTCATGGACGTGATAAAAATGTAGAATTTAGAGAATAATAGCAGAATACAAAAATCTATTCGTAATCAACTGAGTGCTATTCCTGGAACTCACAACAAAGTAAATCTATATTATCTACGTATATGAAAAACAATAAATATCCATATATATCATACATGCCATCATCTTTACAGAACAGTTGAACTTCTTTCTTGATAAAAAAAATGAGCGTGGCCATATAATTATCAAGTTTGATATTGATGTCAAATTTCTCAATTATAGCAGAGGGGTGGAATTACAAATTGAGCCTCTTACAAAAAGAATAAAATATTTGGGTGCAGATTTGAATGGCCAACTTAAGCTGTTTTCCTTGGCAGGTATCTCTATGTTTCACCCCTCCCATTTTGTATAACATAATCCCCCCTCTCTCTATCTCCCCTTCTGGATCTTCGTTGATTTTCCATTGTCAGAAGCCTTAATGTAATCTCATCATTTTCAATGTAAAAGTATTATCTTTAAAAGGTGAAAGACGGAGACAGACGGGCAGATAAGTCACTTGTTTTGATGCAGAATTTCGGAAAGTATCATAAAGTTTTAGATCAGAATAATAAGATCCCATTATTAACCAATTAATAACCAATGCATCCTCTCAATAGTCACTTATAGAGCTGAAACATGGAACCTAACCAAGAGACAGATCCGTAAGTTGAGAACTATGCAACAGGCACATGAAAAAAGTATACTGGGCCTCACATGGAGAGACCACAAAACAGCTCAGAACATCCGGGAAAAGACAAGAGTCAGGGACATCATAGAATCCATTGAAAATCTCAAATGGCAGTGGGCTGGTCATGTTACACGAATAGCAGACAATCGATGGATGTTACGGCTCACGACATGTATCCCCGGGGATCTCATGCGCAACCAAGGCCGGCAGAATATTCGATGGAGAGACGAGCTAGACTAATTCAGAAAGTACTGGCTCTGAGACGCCCATGATAGAGATGTATGGTGAATCCTGTGGAAGGTCTATGTCCAGCGACTGACGTTGAAAGACCGATGATGATGATGAATGAATTTTCCATATGCAAGTCAAGAGATTTTGTCAGAAAATTTTATTTGGTTTTCACTTGCGTTAGACAAGAGTTGCCAAGTTTGTACACCCAAAGGAATCGGTTTCTCTATTTTTTCTTGTCACTGTGATAACTTGTCACCCACGTGAAATACCTTGTATATGACAATGTATGCACAGCCCATCGGCTAATGGCGGAAAAAACTGGAAAAAGATGGAGATAGATGGACGAGAGAAACATGACACTCTATCCTTGTCAATTACCAAGAGACAAAGTTATTTCCTCCACCGATGAAAATACTGACATCAGCATTACATAAAATATGTAAAACGTCTTCTTTTTTTCTCTCCTCATCGTCAATTTCAAAGTAAAAAAATAAATAAAGGGAAAATGAAAATCAATTATTTACAAACTGGCGTTGTCGGCAGCTGCATTTAATCATCAACAAATATGTTTACTCGGAACAAATTGCCCAAATGTTCAAACAGACTATCATTCCAAGCTGAATTATGAGGCACCACTATCCATATACGCTGTGCTATGAGTGATCAATTTAAGAGCTCAAAAAAGAGGTGATCACAGGTGATATCACTTCTTCAGGCTATCGCTGGGCAGTTATCACTAAGTTTTCTGAATTTTCAACAAGAAAAAATAAAAAACGAAATGGTATAACTAGTGACCAATTTTAACACTTACATAAATTTCATATTGAACCCCAATTAGAAAACTTATTTGGAGGGGAATTTACTAAAACAATTTCCTTACTCATTGACAGAAATGTGTGTGCAAAATTCCAAGGTTCTAAAATGAATGGTTAGGGCTAGGTGGAGTCTGGATCGATAAATAGATAGATACATTGATAGACTCGGAATCACCGTCAATAATCGAATAACCGTAGCGTTAAAATTTGAAATCATGTTGAAAAAATTCAATTGAAATAAAATCTATCTATTTATATACACGGGAAAACATCTAAAATAGAATGTAGATAGGTCTGGGTTTTTGAAAAAAAAAACCAGAAACATTTGGGAGATGTAGAATATAGGTGTCATTTATACACCCGTTGAGTTGTGGCCTTAAAAGATGAAAAAAAAAGATTTTTTGCAAAAATAGAGAAAACATTTTTAGAGGAAGTTTAGTGGAGTACTGATGCCAATTTCCAAGTCCGTAAAGAATCTGATATGGCCAGGATTACTAGAACTAACTCACAAACTCATAAACATACGCACATATAAAAAATGAATTGAACCCTTGCCACCTTTTGTGGTGATGGATGTTTTAAAGACACATATACATGTCAGTACAAACGAAAAATTTAAACCCAGCAACATTGGCGTACAGCTTTATTGTGGGTAGCGGTTATCAATTAACAAAAATTCTGACGGACAAAGACCATTCAGATTAGCAAAACGAAGGAATAATGACGTTAACAAATAATAAATATTTCAGGACAAGTTAATCCCCGAAATCACGAATACTCTGGTTTTTTCCTTGATCTGAAAGTACAACGTGAAACGATAAAGCAATTATTATCATTTTACATCAGGGAATTGGTTGAGCTTCCTCAGACCCCACAAAAGGTCAGACCGAGTCAGTGGAGGTTGTGGAGTTCGGGGGACTGGGTGTAGAAGAGAGAAGAGAGTAAGAAAGTATGCGCTGTCTCTATAATGGCAGGCTGCGAAACGAAAGCTGAACGCTATTTTCGTTTTCCGCCTCTTCTTCTCGATAAAGTTGAAAGCGGCGTAGAGTGAATATTGAAAAAAGCTTAGACTATCTGTGAGTTTCATTTTAAAAACTCCATTCTGACGAGAGATATTTCAATTTTTCTTGATACATTTCTCCTTGAAAAAGATCTCTTAATTTGATGTCGCAAGGACACTTAATGAAATACTACTGCAATATTTTTCTAGATGAATGACATGAAAATCGAGATGATTCTAGATATAATTTGAGACAATTTGGATGATAATTGTAAACTGAAAGTTAATGTCAATAGCTTTCCATTTCCCCCTTCTCTATTTTTTCTCATCATCTCTCTCCCTTTTTCCTCACTTACTTTTTCTTTTCCTCTCTTTCTTTCTCCCTTTTTCTCTTCCATCGATTGATTGCTCAGGAGTATCACATGACTCCCCCTTTTCCTTTCTCTCTCTATGTATCATTTTAAACGAAAGTATTGGCTCGGCGACGCCCATGATAGAGAGGTGTAACAAACCATCCAACGATGGATGTTAAAAAGATGATGATGATGCTGATGATGATGATTTAAATTGTCTTTAACACGTTTCGGTCAGTGTGATCGCTGGCACGTTCTGTTAGATGTAATGTCAGAAATCCTTTGATTTTTGTCCAATCCCCACTCTTCTATTCTGCCATTTTCTTTCTCATTTTCAACAAAGACCACAAGTGCAAGTAATGATAACACTGTTAATTGCATCATCATCAACAGCTTTTTAGCGTCCGTTGTTGGACACAGACCTTCCCCAAGATTTTCCAGACCTCTCTATCATGGACATCGGTGAGCCAGTATTTTCAGAATTTATGTTGTTTGTCACACCGCCTTACTCATTATGCATATGATCTCTGGGGTCAACGCTGTGAGTCGTGATGTCCAGTGGTGATCTGACATTATTGCATCTTATCCAACCGATTGCCATTTGAGTTTTTTTTAACTGTTTCTATATCTTCCACTGTAGTTTTTCCTCTAGTAACTATGTTGTCTTATGATCTCTCCATGTGAGTGTGGGCATGATTCTCTCATATGCACGTTACACGGTTCCCAGTTTGAGGGTCAATCTTCTGATTAGGTTCCATGATTCAGATTCATAGGGAAGGTAGCATACGGGAATGAAGGGCAGGAAGAGTAACACACTAGCAGTTTTGATTCAACCAAGATGAGATATTAACACAAAGCAGACATTGTCCTAAGGATTGAAGAAGTAAAATAGGAATTCGAGATAGAGACTGAATACTCAAGGCAAATGGTTCTCAACTGGGGAAGAATTTTCCTCTCATATCGTTGACCACAATGGAGGAAAATATGAAAATTCAAATGAATATTGATATCAGTAAATTACCTCAGTAACAAACAACGTTGTAGAAATGGAGTTCACAGTCGTGCTGATAATGAATGGCACACTGGTTGCTATCACAAAGTATTGGGAAGGAGAATGCCGAAGAGACTTGCTGTCGCTTGATACCTTGCAACAACCATCACACGAATTGATATGAGTATGTGTGTATGTGTGTGCATACAAAGTTGGGTCAATGAGTCCACAGCATGACATATAATCATTCCTTGAAACTTGGTCTGTAATTTTTTATGTATACTGTGGAAAATACGTGACAATCATTCACCTCTACAGAATTAGGTGCATTGACAAGGGACGAGAATATGTTGTGTATATTATTACACACACACACACACACACATACACACACACACACACAAATATATATATACATATATATATATATATATAGTAGAATATGGATTCGCTACGCAAACTAGCTCATGTTTCTGTCCTCTTCAAGCCTCATCAAGCGAATGATTATCTATGATTTTTTATTCTAGTTTTCGGGAATTTGGTGAGAATGCCGTGAGTGTGATAGTGAGTTGTAGGGGTTATTCATTTTGTCAAGGGATGTGTACTGGATCTAGGGGTCATCTCTGGAAGGATGCTTAGTAATTATCTGGGGGTCGTTCTTATCTTGACTCTGGTATTTTGGCATTGGGTTTTATTGCCCCTGTTGATAATCTCTGTGGCTCTAGTAGATAGCACTATTCTTAATTTGTAATTTATAATTTATTTGGGCATGTTTGGAGGTAGAAAATAGTGTTAGGAAGTTTCAGGGATGATGGACATGGGAGGGAATTGTCTACTTTACTTTTTTGATTCATTAGTATGAGTATTGCTGTTATTTTACATTCATTAATAGGAATTTAAAACGATGACTGCATTTCAGTATTGTTTCAGTTTTTTCTAGCTAGTAAATGTTCCTTGGATTTTTTTGTAATTCTAGAGAAGAAATTTCTAGTTTAGGCAGGGATCGCAAGAATTTTTATAAATTTTGGCATGTATTAGATTGTCGAAGAATTTTCCATTTAACAGTTGGCTTATAGTTCATTAGATGTAATTTCCGGTAATGAGCTGATAGGGATGTGCTATTTTTGTATCTTTTATTTGTGAATGATGATATATGATATATGATTGGTTAATCTAAGTTTAAATGGTCTGATATAGTATTCTATTTCTAAGGGTTTTCTAAGTAGTTTTACGGAAACAAACCTCAAGTCCGATAAAAAGAAGTCAAGTCCAATAATAAGAAAGAGAAAATTAAAAAAAAAAAATAGGAATAGAAAAATCATCGGGTATACACCCCATTAAGTAAGAACTAACTTAAGCAAAAAAACACTTCCCCCCAATTCACCCACAAAGCAAAATATTCAATAGAAATACATTGAAAATGAGTTTTAGTTGTACTGAAAATTTTAATAGGATCATCACTAAACATAAAAATGAAATAATTAGAAATAATAGGAGTAAAGGGAATACTAGTACAAAAAATATCAGACTGCAACTGCACGAAAAGGAATAACTGCCCCCTGTAAAAAAAATGCCTTAGATCCAATATAATATACCAGGCAGGGATATCAACTTAGGAAAACCCTTTAGAAATAAATTATATAGCTCCATGATAGAGTTGCTAAACTTGTAAGTTAAGTTTGATTCCCAACCCTGCTCGAAATCCATAACGGCCCCAACAATCTCTAGATATAAAAACGGATGTTGTGCTTGCTTGTGTGAACGATAAATTTTTTATGTATACATAATTGATGAAAAAAACAGGAAGAGTGCGTGTGTGAGCCAGTGTGTGTAAACGGTCTGTGAGACAAAAAAATTTATACTCAGTAGCTTCTGTATAAAATTAATGGTTTCATTCCCTTTGCATGGGATTAGGTTTCGTCTTTCCCTGTGATGAAATCCATTCTTTTGTCCCAAGCCCACCAATGAAATTCTACGACTGCCCAACAGAATGAAAATCGATCATTTGGAGACGGCTGGGTTTCAGGACAGACGCAGCGATATTTCAGACCCTATTTCCAATGATGGATGACTCTTCTTTGCGCAGATGGAGCTCGAAAGAAAAACCATACATTGGAAATAAACAGGATATCCCGAAAAATGCCATTTTGTCAATCCTGTATCATTTCCCGTCCTTCATATCAAGACAGAGTCATTATCATTTTTATCAGATGCCAGCTGAACCCAATTTCGAGATGTTAAGGAAACTGTCTTCCATAGAGATTGGAAACAAGACACGATGGATACGCCAGGTTTCCATACAGTAACTTGCTTAAATTCCAAAGTTTCAATTTGACCCATTGACAAAATGGCACGATTGAAATAAGACCGAGATTATGACAATTGATAATTCTAAGGTTAATTTGACAGTTTTGTTGAGTTCAGTACATAACTAATTCTTGTCTTGTTTTCTTCATCTTATTATTAGTTTTTATCACAACGTTGTAGGTAGAATACCAATTGAAACCGTTTGAGTGAGTGGTATGAAATTGGAAATAAGAGATACCTTCCGGCAAGACCAGAACAAGCGTCCAATATCCATATATAACGTAACAGTATTAGAGTTTGGAAAGGGTTAAACCGACAGTGATATTTCCCTTTTTGTACCACATTGTGTGATTAGAGTAGTCGGTAAAACCATAAGTGGTCAATGGAATGAGCCACCCAAGTTCAAACCCCGGTCAGAGCTGATTATGTTCACTAATGGGAAAGGTATGAATCAATCTCATCTCTCAAAGATAGCTGGGCAGGTTGGGCACTCCGGTCGTTGAAAGGCAACCAGTCGAAGAAAAAGTCAACTCAGAATTCTTGTCAAGGAGTAAGGTTCCCTTTAGGCGGTTTGGCGCCCGATTTGACGCCCTCCTGCAGCCATGTTGATGCTAGATGTATCACTCTCTGCTTCCCTCTGAATTACATCAATATGGCTGGGAGGGGGGATTCTAATGATTGGACATCCAAGGATTCCAGTACACTTCACCTAGATATGTGCCTCAGGGCTAGGCGTTCCATTGTCCGTGGAAACAGAACAGAGACTATTCAAACCTATAATGATTTCCCCATTTTCCTTTCCGGCTTTGTACGTCATATTGTTTGTTTACAACATAATAGCTGTTGTTGTCATCGTAGTAACCTATATTTGATTTCTAAGAAGAAGTATTCAATTTGATATTTCTCCCTCCACAATAGTCTAACAACCAAGTTGACCTTAATTTTCCAATACTGTCTCGTGGCAGACCCCCTTTTGTTACTAACGTACCAGCAGAAAATTAGTGATTCTTCTTGTTCATTCTCTGCTTTGATTTTAAACACTAGTTTATATCTACCTATCTATAGCAGCTTTTCATAGAATGTTTATGATGTAATAATCGGTTTAACATAGGTTTATCTATATCATACCCGGTAGTGCTCTCTGATTCACTCCATACAGGAAAAAAACTCACGAAGCAAAAATCAACACTGACCAAGGTCATATCTGTCCTATAGGATAGAAAGTACTCCTTCCTTCTATATTCTTGCTCTCTAGGGATATTCCCGTATAAACAGTGTGGGTTTTCTTTGCCCAGTATAGAGGTGAAATCACACTGAGTAATATAGAATCATTTATGTTACAAACTCACGAAAAGGGATATCTTTTATGTGGCTCACGTTGTTGGGATTGAGCCAAGTCGGTGAATATATCAACGACCAATTATTTTCTGTTCACTCACTTCTTCCGGGCTGTACACCCGAATAAAGCTGTAGTATTGATAAGATCAAAATGCTATATTAATAAAAGAAGCAAAACGTAGAATGAGTTCGGTAGTCTGGACAACTCCCAGAGTGATTGATTTAACAAATACTATAATCTGATCTTATGGTGATAGCCGGGAAGTGACACTTTGATCATCGACAGATCACACAGATACTGTGATCCTTGGAAGAAGTAACGATTCATATGTAAATTATCTCATCATCCTTGACAGGCTTCCTGCTCTAGAGTATATTACTCAAAAAAGAACCTTCAAGGAAGGTTGAAATATAAGTGGCACAAATTGTATTCAACCTCAGACAACTTCAAATAGTTTTTTTTTCTTCGCTATGACATTGCTGAATATAAACCGGTGAAGTTGATCTGATAAAAATGAAATAACAAAATAAGATCAATATTTCTTTTTTTTTACTTTGTTTTCGGAGAAGTTCTAGGAGTTTTGGAGTGTTCTTTATTTTCTATATTATTCCGTTTCTTTTTGTCTTGTTTTTCTATTTGGATGAAGTCTTATAAATCGGTACTTTTCTTTTTATAAATTGGCTGCTATAATAGTTGCTTTTTATTGCAATTTTTCCCAGACAAGCTGAATGTAAAAGGTAGTAAAAAAAACAATAATGTTTCTTTATTTTGTTTTGAAATAAATACTTAATCCGTTATTCGAAAGTTTAAACAACGTGATTCCTTTCCTCGGTAATATTTTTATATTGCGAAATATACTGTAACAAAGTCGATCAGATCAAAATGAAATAACAAAGTATGATCAATAATCTTGAAATTTGTATAATGAAGTTGCAGAAAAAAAAGATAAGTGTACATTTTTCTTTTTCTATCAAACGTATATAAATTGATAACTGCTCTAGCCCTTATTTAAAACTATAAACAACGCGACTATTTTTGTCAGTATCCATCATCATTTAGTACCCTACGACACACACCTTCCTAAGGATTCTCCAGACATATCTATCAAGGGTGTTGCGGAGCCAGAGGTTTCTGAATTTCTTCAGTTTGTCACGTCATATGTTGGAC
Organism: Thysanoteuthis rhombus; assembly: GCA_963457665.1. Classification (NCBI taxonomy): domain Eukaryota; kingdom Metazoa; phylum Mollusca; class Cephalopoda; order Oegopsida; family Thysanoteuthidae; genus Thysanoteuthis; species Thysanoteuthis major. Next base: position 4,651,664 of record OY735220.1, on the reverse strand, counting down.
ACAGTTCCTATGATTGAAACGCCACGTCTGACAAAAGATAGACAATATCTATCAATGTTAGCCTTTTCGAAGTTACACACAGCTTCACAAATGTAGTGCGTCACAACAACTGATATCTTGTCAGCCACAGTTTCGCTTCTAATCTGTAGGAATCAATGCAGCGTGTTGTGATGTCCAGTGGATGTCTGACATGCTTGCAATATGACCAGGCCATTGCGATTTGACTTTTCTGATAGATTCCATGATATCTTTGACTGCTGTTTTTTTTTCTAATGTACTGTGCTGTCTTGCCATTTGTCGTCCATGAAGGGTTGAGAATGATTTTTCTCCCTGTGCACGTTGAATGCTTCTCAGTTTGGGGTCAGTCTCTTGGTTAAGTTCCAGCTCCATAGGTGATTATTGGGCGTATACCCTTATTTCTGAGCTTATGTCTGTTGACAAGAACGCTGGTATTATGCCTTGGTACTCTCAATGAGAATTACGATAGTAAGCAGTCAACCATTATGTCTATACCATAATCCCTATACAATTATTCACCATACACACACACACACACACACACACACACACACACACACATATATATATATATATATATATATATATATATATATATACACAAAGAGAGAGAAATAGATAGGTATCATACTTTATTTCTCAATAGGTTTGACGATAAATTGAATGACAAAACACGTTTATTTTGCAAAACAGATATTGATTTTCTGCATAATTTCCTCCTTTTAATTCAGAGATAATATCATCTGCATAAATCGTATATTATATAGTGAAAATTTCTGATCAAAATCCAGCTCATAAGTGAGTTCCAGGCAATGGATTAATCGATCTACTCTCATACATATCGGGCTGGCAGTCTTTATATACGACTAATCCTTGGCACTCTCTTTTTATATCACTGTGCCCATCACACTCTTCTCTTTTCAATAAAAGACCCACATCAGTTGAAAATTAGTTGTTCGCAGGAAATCTTTGCACGCACCTTATGCATCATTCAATTTGGATTTGACCTTCATACAAAAAGCAACAAATAATCAGATACTTGAATACATTTATACTCTCTCATCAAAACCATATTTTCTCTTTCTCTCTCGTTTTCTCTTCTCCTCCCTGTCCTGTTGATTTACACCCAGCTTCTACAAACACCCGTATGCCACCCCCGGTACAAGAGAATATCAAATTCACACTCTAACCCAAACATTTATCGGCATTTCACACACGATACCGTTCAAACTATTATTCACACATCATGGTTCAATCCATATGAATTCACCAATCCTCAGCAAAGCCACCACCTGATTCCCACCCAATAGAGTTAGTCGGGTCCTAACCGGCTAATAAATGATTTTCCTTCCACATGGTTAGTTTAGAATTAATTGGAAAACCTTGCAGGGTTTTATTGCATCAACTTTCAATTTAATTTATGACTGCAAAGAAAGGGCTCCTGGCACCAGGAGGCTTTATTGGATTTTGCTTTATGTGTGTTTCGTTGACTCAGCTGTACATAAACTCATTTAGTGCAAACAAATGGAGCTTAATTCGGAGAGCTGAGCACAAGCAATCAAAGGTCTTCAATTTGTTTGTTTCTGATCTTCGAATGAGAAACATGAATAGAAAAAATCAGCTAGGTGGAAAGGAAAAAAATGGAGAGGCAAATTTCCATACATTCATATCAAAACGTTACATTTTGAACTAGAAAGCACTCGGAGAGTGCATGCCTCTGCTAACACAATTGTCAGGGGAGGGGGCTATTGTACATGGATTCGCTGAAAAAATCAATTGGTTCTTGAAAATCCTTTTGTCCATTCTTCCGAGAAGTCTGTTTAAAATTCATCGATAGCTTTTGGAAATAGCTCGTGGACAGGAAAGACAATTTTGCAATAATACTAGGTTTTGACATTTAATTGCAATGTAGGGGAGGTAATTGTACAAAAATCTGCTCCGAAATGTAATGGGTTGTTCTGTAGTCTATTGTACGCACATTTACAAAATGTCATAGAGGTGAATTGAGAACTTCTGGACACAACGTGTGGACAGTTATGAGTATATACATGAATGTATTGAAACAAAAACGGAACAATAGCTCTTCGTCGATCACCCCTTAAATTTTATTACCTATTTCCTCCATTGTTGCTAAACCTTTCAACAAAATGATATCGAAATCCATTTAGTACCTTTGGGTACATCGTGTGGACGAATAGACGTTGACTAAATACATATATCTCTTTTAAACTTCATTTTTAGAGTTAAATAAAGACCCCACTCATTTTTCTCGGTCTGCTTTAAGTGTTATATAATTTGCAATGGGGCTCGACTTCATACACTGCACATGGATGTGGCCTGATCCGAAGAGGAAAAAGTTTGATAAGGTCACTTGAATTTTGGTATAAGTATAATTAAATGTTTTCGACGATGAGTACACATACCAGGGGGCCGATTCTTAGATTCAGGGAAAAAGTCAGAGAGTCATCAATGTGACATCCGGGCAATTGAGAGTCATCAATAAGACAAAGCACATATAACTAGGCAGTGCTTGGTTGGCTTCAACGTCAGCAGAAACGTGAGAGTCAGATATCACCTGGGTTCTGTTGGTCGTGCTAAGATGATTTGATTAGATAAAGATAGCTCATCCCTCGATCAAATTCTTGATCACTCTCTCTCTAACCAAAATTTTTAGATAAAGCGAGAACACAACAACCAAAAATTGATCTGAGTTGTATTTTGGCAGTCCTACCACTATGACGACGATCACTGGCACTGGAAGAAATCTGAAGCAGTTTATTACTTTACTGTATAAGAACAGATATGAAGAAATAGTTCAATTGATGATGATGATGATGATGATGATGATGATGATGATGATGTGTTTCTAAATATATTTACCATACGTGACAAAAGTCTTTTAACAGCATGCCATACTGGGGTAATCAATTAAGACGTTTTAAGGAGGATTAATCAATTAATAAGTTACTTGTCTTGCTTTTTTATGGGTAGTAATCACTAAAATAACAAGCAGGCGTAAATTAAGGACCATTTTAGGATAAAATTACATTGCAAAATGAACCCCGACTAAAAACTCATTTGAACACAAGGATTTTAAAAAAAACCCAAGAGAACGTTTATCATAAACTCAATAAGAAGTGAATAATTAGATAATAAGCCCTCTAGCTCAATTGATGCAGCCTCTACGCGTGATATATACAAATTTAGCCAGCCAGATCGACTCGAAAACCAAACAAACTTATTCAGACTGTTTTTGTTTACGGTTTGTTTTATGGACGTCTCGCAGAGAGATAAAAATGACAGGGTATGTGAATGGTTTGGAATATCTGCAAAGACAGTCAATTGCACAATATCCATCCTTGATAGCAATAATAGTTTTGCTTCAAACATGCTCTCTATATAGATATGAACTCAAGAACCCTACCTTATGGAGACAGACAGAAGTACACAAATAAAACAGAATTAAATTCGCCCAAAAATAAACCAAAATCTCTGCTCTGTAAGTTTATGACTGAAATATGATGATATTTATGGATAGACTGTTATTCTCAATGACTGAGTCTGGGAGAGAAAGAGGGGGAGGGACAAGGGAGTAAGATTCCAATATCAGTATCTCATTTTAAATGTATTATGTGCTTTGACCTTGTTATTCTACCACGTTAGTTCGTATTGAGGTTGAATCAATGGACAATTTGAAAATAATTTGATTTCGTTGCGCTTTTATTTTTTTCAAAGACATTTAACCAGTTCCTCACCTCAATATCATAGATACATCATTGGGGAAATTATCAAATAGTTTTCTTCACTGAGAATCTGTTGTATTATGGTGATTCCAGTTCAAGTGCAGAATACAGATTAGGTGAGAGGTAAAGTTCATTGGAATGATATTGTGTGTCAGTAAATATAACTAGCTAAAGAATCTTGAAGCATTTATGGAGACCAACGCCCTTTATCATCATCATCATCATCATCATCTTCAATCTTTTATTGTCTGTCGTTGAGCAAAGACTTTCCCCAGGTTTCGCCAGACCTTTCTATTGTGGGCGTTGTGGAGCTGATATTTTCTGTACCTGTCCAGTTCGTCTCACCATTGCCAACCTTAGTTCTGCATTTGATATCCAGAGATCCATGTTATGATTCGGTAAGTCATTCAGTAGTCTGACATTCTTTGAACATGACCAGCCCATCGCCTTTTTGAGTTTCCTCATGGTATTTATGATGTTTAGGCTCCTGTTTTTTCCCTGTAAAATACTGTGCCGTCTTGCAATCTCTGCATCTGATGTTGATCACGATTCTCTTCCGTGCATGTTGCATGATTCTCAGTTTGCAGGTCAGTCTGTTGCTTAGGTTCCATGCTCCAGCTCCATAGGTGCCTATCGGGAGGATGCATTCATTGTACTCGTCTTTTTAGGACTAACGGGATTTTCTTGTTCTTGCAGATTGAGCTTGCTTTACCAAAAGCTTATCAGTCTAGTGTGGTTCTCTGCTTGATTTCTTCTCCTTTTGAGGATACCATTGTCGTAAGTAGATTTAATGATTTACTTTCTCCAGTTTTGCGTCTTCGATTTTGCTCGTTGTGCTTTTTCTCTGTTATGTTTGTTGAACATGATCTTTGCTTCGCCGAAATTCATATGAAATACGACTCCATTGTTTTCTAAGTTCAGTTCATCTAATATTATTTGGAGGTCGTTGAGGTTCTCAGCAAAAAGAATGATGTCGTCTGCAAATCTGATGCAGCATATTCTTCTGTTATTTAATTCAGAGGAAAACTAGGATAATTATCTGAATCAGGCCAAAAGTTTTCTTTATAGCTGATAATGATAGGAGCAGGGCTAACATTAGTGTCTAAGAAGTTTCTAACAACCATGCGTATTTCTCTCAATACAGAGAATTAGCGAGAATCAGGATGGTTACATGTGGGTCTCTGTCGTTATAAACTAATTTACCAGCAAGCATCTTTCGTAAGGAGGATTGAACGTTTTTCGAAAAACAAACGCACGATATAAATTTAGGATAATTTTTTATTTTATCAAAATTTTCGACTGAAATTTCAACTGTAGAAGCTACAGATGCACCAAAAGTTTCCCAGAAAAGTTGAATTCTTATTGTTTAGTTTTGTGACCGCACGAACGGTTTGTTACGGTTTGATACGGTTTGATTCCTGTTTGGAAGAAGCCAGAGCCAGTCATCAAGCCGGCATCAATCTGCCTTAGCTGATTCGACTTATATAAATTACATCCAATCACCACGTGGAGAAATCCAGCAACACTTCCCCTGACCATTTGCAATGTAAGGTCTAAAGACAAGAGGGTTACTCTCTTTCAAGTGAGTGTCGATAAGCAGGAATTAGGAACCATTTGAATGTTGGTTTCAAACCAAACTTTTTCAAATCGTTTTTGAAGTCACACAATTCAAGTGTAAGAACTAAAATGTGGTAATTATTCAGCACATCTGTAGTTTCTACAGTTAAAGTTTCTCAATGCGATGAAAAGTTATTCAAAATTTTCATTGTTCGAATTTTTTTTCGAAACAGACGGCATTGATCTAAATTCAACTCCGTTGCTGTTTACTTTGATTTACAATACTCTTCATCAAGACAAAATGATTTCATACTACAGAAGATATTTAGTGAGTTAAGGCAGTCCCCGGATAATAGCGATCTGTCGATTTGAATGAATGTATGTAAATGCTAATTATATTTAATTACTCGTAACGTATTTTGGTACATCAAAGAAACGACGAGAGGAATTGTAGTTGCTACATTCATTTGGGCAAATTATCAAATGACTTTTGCTCACGCTCTAAGGTCGACTGAAGAAATCTTCAAAAAGCCGTTGATTGATTTATGATGTACCTAGAATGTCATTAAGAACATCAGCGTTTATGGGGCCGTGATTGAAGTCTCAAATATCAATTGCGCCAGGAAGAAAGTTTAACTGTTGTGTAAACGACTTGTTGGTATTAGATGAAACCAAATACTATCAGTTTACAGGGAAGGCCTTGACGTTCTCATCAACAAAGTTTGAGATAGGGATTCGATAGAAGCCAGGGTAAATAATATCATGATGGATTGACTGAAACTGAATCACAGATTCAAAGACACAAGAAAGCAGATCACCATTTCACGATGCTTGAACCCTGAAAAATACATAAGGAAATGGTTTGAATTGGGTTTTCGACTTGTTAAAGAAGGGTTGGCTTCCTCAGAAGGACAAGAACTGAAGATGAGCATTAAGGAATATCAAACTCCAGTGAAACTAGTCGCTGCTACGAAAAATGCTGGGAATATTTCATTTTTCTGCCCTCAAGCTCCATCGGTGCGGACTATATGTGTGAATCATACATATCCAACCAGTCATCGAGATCAACATGAAAACTGGAAGAAATCTATGTTGATAGTTTTGGTGATTATTTTGAGTGTTTGCAATATAGGGTCCAAAGATAGATGGTTTCGTCTTTTACAACTGTGTCAACTAGCAGAAAGAAAGGAACACTAGAATCTTTGTTTCAAACCAAGCTTTTTCAAAGTGTAAGAACATGAATTTTGTGAAGTTTCAAAGCACAGAAATTTCTACTTGAGAAAAATAGTAAAATGATACGCCATGATTTTCTAAGGGACTTTTTATGTTGGCAAGCTACGAGGGAGGGTATAGCGTACGCAAGAAAAAAAAGCTGGTTTAATCGAACCCTGAAAGGAAAACTCATCAGTCATCTTGAAATTGCGTCCTTGTTACCAATTCAAAAATATTTTGCAATAATTTGACTGACAAAGAAGTTTCAAATCTTTTTCTTGGAATAGTCAAAATACAACGAAAATTGTAGAAAAAACACTGCTTAAAATGGCCAGAAACAAAAAAAATGCCAAAATGTTTAAGCGCAACCGAACTAAATTAGCACTGTGCAGAAAAATGAAACGTACTGAACTTGGCACTAAATTGGCAACACTGGGGCGTCTGTGTCAGTAATATATGATCCTTGTTATAGACAAATGGTTATGCGCTAGATAAAATCTCATATTCAAGTTCGATTAAAAGCGATATTCTAGAAATAATAGGAAAGCTATGAATGGAAACTAATGCTAAGGATGGGAACTCATTTCATTTTCTCATAATCAAGCAACCGTATAAAATCGATTGACAATGATTTCATTCACATTACATTTTCCTCTCCAATGATGTCTGTTTTTCAGTCGATAATTATGTACACAACAAGAATGACGGATGTGCTTACATCGGAAAATAATGATCTTTTGGCTCTGGAACTCGGGGTTTCCTATCGAAAATGGATTGATATTTTTATCGATTATTCACGTCTTGGCCATTTTTCTAGAGCACCCAGTATTGATCAAATTTCGAACAGAACTTGTAAAGCTGTGTGTAATTGCGAAAAAGGCCAGCATCAATAGATATTGTCTGACTTTTGCCAGACAGGGCATTTCAATCATTGAAACTGTGGCCAGCAGATGGTGTGACAAACGAGACAAGTTCAGAAAGTACTGACTCCGTAAAGCCCATGATAGAGAGGTCTGGTGAACCTTGGGGGAGGTTTATCTGTCCAACAACGGACATTGGAAGGCTGATGATGAGGTATGTTGGGACAAGTTGCCTCAGAATGCTGTTTGTTTGTTTTTGTTTTTTTTTTTGTCTCATGTTTTTTACCCACCATTTCTATCGAGTACCCTCGGGCCTTCCTCTGCTGTCTATTGTGTCACATACCCCTTAACGTAATAAACACGTTCAGAATGCCAGAGAGTACATGGTTCAAAAGTTTTGGAAGAAAAAAGAAAACAAACCCAAAACAACAAAATGAGGATATTAGTACCAACCAGACACATACAGGGGTTAATGGACATCGATTTGAAAAATTAATCCCTCTTCTTGAATTTCAAAATCTCAGACAATCCCGTGTTCATCTCCTTCTATTCAAGCATTTATCAAGTTCTTATAATACATAAACAAAAGGTTTTTCATATACCATACCGAAAATTCTACTCAAAACCTAACCTGTCTGTTTGTGATTAACATCTTTTAGCAGCATGCTGTGGAGGGCGTGATGATTTTTTAAAAATGAAAAAGGGGTGATCAATGAATAAGTTACTTCTTTTGTTTTGGCATGACATGATCACTAAAAGTCTGAATTTTCAAAAATATTGGTGACCACAAATTAGTTATCAATTTTGCATATATACACACTCCAAGTTGAACCCCCACTAAAAAAAAACCTATTTACAAAAAAAAATAAATATATTTCTAGACATAAAAAGGAATGAATGTTTATATTTCTAGCCCGCTAGCACCATTGCTGCAGCCTGTATGTTTGACACATACATTCGTACCTGACCAGTCAGACCGAGCGAAAAACTGAAGAAACTTTTTTGAAAGGTTTGCAGACAGTTTTACTAACAGTCTTGTTGAGAGATTTTGGTAACAGTTTCTAATTATCATAAATATGACCTTTGACAAAATCATGCCCATCAATTTAATGATATAGCCCACCACAATAGTCATGTAAAGAAAATTCTGTACGGAAATACGGCTTCGTATTAATTCAGTGACTTCTCTTTGCTAGTTCAAATATTTTATATCTGAATTTTCAGATCAATGATTTTGAATAAAAGATCTGAAATCTATTGTTTTTCTATCTGATCTTTTTATTAGATTTCGTAAGATCCGCTGATCAACCTCAAACTCAATACTGCATTGCTTTTTATGGTGAATATCAATTTTGCATGATGGCCAGTTGTGGGGTTATTCTGGTACATGCACACACGCACTTACACCCACAGACATTTCTCTAGTTATGATAATTGAATGATGTGCAATTTTTTAAATCTTGTTAGAATCAGTTGTGACTGGGAAGGAAAACATGACAAATCATACTATTATTGATTAAGTTTACTTCTGGCAGAAAGACTGTTAGCCCAAATGTTCAAGGAAAAAGGATATGCCTGCCTTAAAAATCAGTAAAACTCAACTGATTACGGGGGGGGGGGCAAATAACAAATATTTTTTCGTGCAATTGATGTCTCAACATGAAGTTAATGTAGCAATCCGTTACTACCGTAGTGAGTTCGACTCTCACGGATTGTTTGCCCTTGTGGTTCTAAGCTAACCTTTGAAGGGACTGTTCTCCCAGGATCCCCAAACCTATAGCCTAACTCAACTAAATGTAAACACTATCAATCTTTCTTCGACACTTTTAGTCAGTATTCGTTTCCAGTTAATGTCTAATTCCCAGGACAGATTTTCAAAGCAGTGAGCATCATACTGTTGATATTATCGTAGAGCAATTTCCCTTCCCGGCAACACTCAATTCAAATGTCTTCTTACGATTTCTGTTATGACTGTAAAGCACAGGGTGGCGCTAAAGTCATGAAGGATTTTGAAGCACTCATACGAATATAAAGATTCAGCTTTCAGTTTATAGGTTTTTGAATTCATCGTTAGAATGTATTAAATAAACAAATAGGTGGATTTGATTGAGCTATGCATGGACAAATGTTTCTTTCAAATGTCTGCCATTTTCAACTTCACAAGTCTTTGCTCTACCAATAATATTTTGCATAACATTTCTCACAATATCTCTCTCCTTCACAGATATTTATGATTTTCAGCATTTCTAACTGGACGTCGTCTTCTTTCTCGCGGGTGATCACCAACGGAACCTAATTCTTGAAAACGTGCCAAGAAACGACGAATCATGGACTCAGATGGTGGTGTCGGCATATGCAAATAACAGGAATATAATCTTTGGGATAAAGTTAGAGGAATTCAAAGTAAAATTTTATCATTTCAGTTCGTTGCTCAGTTGTGAACTTTTCCTTGATGAATTCCCAAGGGTCCCTTTATATATCAGAGAAGAGGAAAAAAGTATCAATATAAAAAAGTTATGATGGTTTCAAATCCTTTCATGACTTTTGTGCCACACTGTATGAGCAATTAATAACCTCGATCATTTGAAATGATTGAATCATTATTGTAAGACGAACTGCGTTGGTTCGACTAAAAGACTTCCTTCTCGTTAATGTGTGTAAATTAGCTTCTTTCACAAATCTGACAATGCAAACTAATTGTTTATTCATCATCATAAAAAAGGATTAGACAAATCAGGATTATAAAATCAAATGAAAGACCTCCTTCAAATCAATTACTTTCTTAACTGATTATTTGCTAATGACGTGAAAAGAGATGCCGTTATTTTTCACAGTTTGATATTTTTGAGTACGTGATCATAACTATATAGTTAGTGTGTGCTAAAGTTCCCAGGTCCAAATCAGTTTTCAACTTTGTATTCAGTCTCCAGATTTCGAAAAAAGAGCGCTGAGATCTTTTGCACTAAAATTGATATATATATATATATATATATATATATATATATATATATATATATATATATATATATATATATATATATATATATATATATATATATATATATATATATATATATATGAGAGTTGATCAATAAGCCTATAGCTTAACAGGTAATTATTAGCTGGATTTTGATCTGAAATTTAGGTGCACTGACAAAGAAAGAGATCATGTTGAAACATATCTGCTGTGGACTTATTGATGAATATTTTACGCACACACACATACATACAAACACACACACACACACACATATATATATATATATATATCTATATGTGCGTGTGTATGTGTTTGTGTGTGCGCTTGAAATCTCCTTCCATTTTACTGTGTTGTTCATCTTCCGCTACTTTTTCCTCAGACTTGATATGAACTGTTAGAAACAGTCAACCAAAACTGTCACAATAGGTTTCTTCAATTTTTGAATCAGTCTGACTGGCTCACTACTTATGTATGTATGTATGTATGTATTGCATGTACATGGAGTATGAGGGTTGAATATTCAAACGTTCTCCCTATATTATGTCTGCAGGTAAAAGTTACTGGTAATTACTATCTTGAATAGATTTTATTCGGGGTTCAGTATACAATGAAAGGTAAATTGATCATTAGTCGAAGTCACGCTTGTTTGTTTTGTTCTTCTTATTCAGACTTTGTTGGTGATCTCTACTCAAAAAAGGGATAGAGCAGTAGCTAATCCATTGACCACACTTTTTTACCACTTTGTATTGATTACCCCCAACACGTAATCCTGCCAAAAAACATTCGACTAGTGACAGTTTTTATCGAGTGACTAACCAGCTCTGCAGTTATTTCAGTTGGGCGCATATTTGTGTGTTATTACATCGATGCAACATTAGTCTTTCAAGTTCTAGAGCCACAGACAGAAACCGCTGAAAGCTTGATTAGGACATCGAAAAAAGAAAAAAAAACAACCCATCCTAATTAGTGCTATTTAGGACCATATTTCTTCTTCCCGAATTAGAATCCTCACTCTCACCTCAAGAACTGCGGATGATATTATTATTGAGTAACACTATGCATGCGGGAAAAAAGTCAGTGAAAATCGCAAATGACAAAGTATCCCCAGCACGGCGCATGCCCTGGTGAAGCATGTATCAGTCGTTTGAATCCTCTCACTGAGACAGAGTGATACGTCTGGCGTCACTTAGACTGCAGGAAGGACTTCAGCCTTGAGGGGGTTCCTCTCTCTGGTTTGGGATCAGAGTGGTTTTTCTCTTAAACTGGCTGTCCTCTCAAGGCCTGGGCGTCCAATCTTCCCTTGTTGTTTTACTGATGGCAGGGGGCGGGGGCATTAATAGAAAGCCAACACGAACAGACCCGACCTGAGTTTGACCCCTGGTCACCCATTCCATTGAACTGTTATCACTACATCATATCAGCAATATATATATAATTATATATATATATATATATATACATAAGAAAAAAAGCGGGAAGAGGACCCAGAAAATCTTTCAGCAGCATGTTGTATTGAGATTGAGAAATTAAAGGTATGGACTGCCGATGATCAATAAATAAGTTACTTTTCTCAACCTTTACTTGGCGGTCATCACAAAAAAAAGTTTGAATTAAAGAGAAAGACAAGCGGTCACAAAATGACGATCAGTTTAGAATAAACTCACCTTGAAAATTGACCCATCCCCGAAAAGAGTCTATTCGGGGAGGCTGTTTAAAAACACTGACAAAAACAGTTTTTTCTAAGTATAATAGGGAAAGTTTAAATTTTCACCCTTCCTAGCTACATTGGTGCAGTCTATAATCCTGACACATACATATGTGGCCATTCAGCCAGCTGGACAAACTTAAAAACTGAAGAGACCAATTTTAGCAGTTTAGGTGACAGTTTTAGTTGATAGTTTCTAAAAAAACATGGGAAAAATGATGAAATGGCGCTATACAACGATTTACCAACGGGTAAACATGGTCATTGCCAGAAAAGAAGGGAAACAATTCTTCCTTTCTAATTAATTTAGACGATATCTACTCGACTGCAATATCAATGACTGTCATGCAAGTGATAAACTCGACTTCCCACACATCTTCATTTCTTTCTTTCCTCCCTGTTTCTCTTCTTTCCGCCAATCCTGTCGACGACACCTAGCAGATTACCTCCCATGTTATCAATCACTTCGTCTTCCCATTTTTCTTGACAGCGCCAACAGCGCTTGTCCAATAATTGAGACTGTAGGTTTTATGGGCGCGGTAATAAATGCAGCGAGGCAGATCTATGAAAGCCAATCTTTGAGTTGAGTTCATCCCAACGGAATCGCGAGCGCGTGCAATGGCTACAGTTTCCGAATAACCCCTTTACCACCCAGTCAATTAAGGAATTCTTGTTGGAGCTGTGCGAATTTATTAGACAAGATTCTTTATTTGTATCATCGAGAAATCCACTTGGTTTGTCGGTTAAATCTTTCCGTCAGTTTATATCAATTTGGTACACGTCTTTCATTTCCATACTCTTGTCTTTCCGCAAACAAATAACTTCTTCTTAAAAAATTCTGTTGTGCACTTTGATTTTTGTCAGAGAAAAAAAAAGATAACAAGTCAGCAAAAAGGCAAACTCATACTATTATTACGAACGAAGCAATTTTTGTATTGTATATATAACAAATAAATTCATGAATATATAAGATTTGTCAGTTTAGCTCAGTTAGTAAGACGGACACCTAGTTGTGATTCCAAATCACGACTGAGAAAGGATAATTTTATACATAGGTTTTGTTTAAAGTTACATGATAGACATACAGTGAAAAGTTTGCTACCCCTGAATTAGTTGGGGATTGTTCCCTGTCCTTCTTTCAGTTACAGAAGGGGTCAGCTACAACTTGGAGAGGAATTTGATAAAAATGCAGGCTATAATTTTGGAATATTGAACGTCATGCACAACTCTTAAAAGAAGCAAACTTGTGTCCTTTTGTGAAAACTTAAGGATTAGAGGAAAATGTATTGAATTTTTGTAACTCCTACCTGGGTTAAAAAGGGAGCGAAAATCGCCCTAAAATGAGCTTTTGCCAATTATTGAAAATAGGTTAATATTTTCAACTGAATATTTACTAATAAGCGCAATAAATAGTCAAGAGAGAGATAAAACTGTTGTTTTATTTTCCATGATGTTGAAGGAAACTTCTCATTTAGGATTTCGGGGGAGATGGGAGAAAAACGCCCCTGCATGGATCAAAATAAGTTTCCTTTGTTCATAAAAGCGTAGACCTGAAATTTTAAAAATCAACATCGAAATACACAAACAAATATGATTGTAGTTTTCTCGTCACGTTTTACGTCAAACTAAAGTGTGAGTGAAATAAAATCAGGATTTAAAGATTTAAATTTTCAAAATTCCATTATTCATAAATTAAATTCATGATAAAACTTAATCACGAATAGGAATTTATTATACTTGGAAACCATACGTCACTGAAATCAAATGTCAATTTTATAAACAAACTTACGCCCGAGCCATATGAAAAAAAACCCCCTCAAATTACATCAAATACAATGATTTCTTTCATAGAAGGAGAGGGAGGGAGTTCCTCATGGTGATGGTGTGAAGTGTCTGTTATGTCGAGTTGTCAGATTGTCAGTCAGTTAATAACAGCTCTGGCTGCAATGGATGCGTGCATTAAAAAGCCCAAGAGTTTTCTGGGCGTGAAATAAAATTTTTATTAAGACTAAATAACGTAACTCGTATCTCAGAATGGGGAAAGGTGCAGATATTTTCATAAAACTCTACCAAAGTACCTTATATCTATAAAATGTTTTTGTTGTATCAAGTCTGCCCCACTCCTGGATAGGTTTTCAGTAGAGGATTCGATTTGTAGTCCAAGTTTATGCTAAACTGATTCCTTCGTTTGTGTCCAGCGACATGCACGCTTATCTTAGACGATTGAGACAATTTTAGTGATTAGTCCCTAGCAAAACTGGATCTGTTTAATCTTTTTTGCTAAAGTGATATTTTATCATTACGTCATCAAAACACGGAATTTTATCTAACGTTGTTGAAATACAAATATGTGTTAATTGCATGAATTAAATTATATTTTACTATGTTATTGAGTTGGTTCTTTCAGAAGAAAGGTCTTTTATAGGTAAGAACTTAGGACTGAAAGGTCTTTTAAAAGAAAACTGGGTTTAAAGGCACTAAAGACCGAGCTAGCACGTTTATGGTCTGACTTTCTAGCTTTTTATTACTGTTTTTAGGGAGTATAATTACCAAAAACATTTTCTCATGCTATTTGGAAGATGATTTCAAACCCCTTTCTATTTCTTCCTCTATGCAATATATCTACCTAAATAAATATATAGGAATATGATGTCACAGATAGATAGATCAGAATAATTTGCGTTTACTTAGTTGTGTTGTAAAAAATATTTAATATTGGGTGTTATTCCTGTGAAAACTTTATTTTCAGTCGACAGGCAATCTGATATCTTCGCGCGTTTCAGATAAGAAATCAATCTGGGTTTTTACTCTCTGAGTGAAAGTTTTGCTCCCATGAGAGATTCATTCGCGATTTTTCTTTGACCGACTTTTTCTGTTTAGTTGAGAGATTGCAGCGTGTTTATGGTAAAGAATCAGCTTCCAAATATTACGATATAAGAAATTGTAGATGAAGTGTAACAATAAATAACTAGAAAAAAAAACTGAATCTTTTCATGATACTTATGGGCTTTGTTTATATTGATTCGTTATGATATGTATTTTTTCAAGAACAGCAAGAATTTGCAACGTTTCTGCAGATGATGAAAACCCAAGTTTACGGTAACTCATGCGTGATACTGCTTCGAACGAAAGATTTTTTTTCTCCGTTTGGTTGGTTGGTTGGTGATGAAAAAGGTTATGAAAACAAGCCTGGTTAGTCAATCAAAAGAAACCATTCCGTGACCAATGTCTTTTGGCAGCATTTTGGGGAGATCAATTAGAAAATTGGAAAAAAACGTGATCGATAAATAAGTTTTTTCTCTCGCCTTTTGCACGGCAGTGATCACTAAAAAAGTCCGATTTTTTTAAAGTAAGCAAGTGTGAACGTTACAGAACAACCACCTACAATAAAAGCATTTCGTAGCCGTGATAAAGAGTGAATATTTGAATCTTTTGATTCTATTGATGTAGTCTGCACGCGTGATACATAATTAACCAGCTAGCCAGAACAACCTGAAAACTGAAGAGACCTATGTTGACAATCTGGTTGACAGTTTTTTGACAGTTTCTAATAAGATGCAAGGCCAAAATACATCGTCTGAGGAAATAAGCTGAAATATACAATAATGTAGAACCTAAAAGTTGATACTTCCATTGAAATTTAAGGGTTTGTTAGAATTCTCGTGATTTTGTTGGTAATGTATCTCAAACAAAGAGGAATATGGCTATTTTACTTGGGTAAAAATAATAGGAATAACCTTTCAAAGAGAGAGAGATCGAAATTTGGAAGAGAAACTCAAAACATATATGTAAACTTACTATTTCTTTAGTTTTGAGAAAGGTCATTGACATTCAATGCTTTTTTCCCGGCGGTCGAAGAGTCTGACCAGATATTGTATTTACGTTATTCCTTTTAGATATGGAAGTATCTTAACAGGAGAAACTGGCAAGCCTCTCAAAGTTCGACTCGACAAACACAAAAGAAAACATAATCAAAGGCGAGATAGGAAGATTTTTGGATGGTTAACCAGTTTTGGAGAGAAAAAGACGAGCGCTATCTGGGGAGGAGTCCGCATTATTGACGGAGAACGTTGTTGGAAACTGAGAAAAACCAAGGAGGCAGTCCATATGAATATGTTGAGTGCATGTTCAAGTCGGACAAGTGCAGAGTTCAACTCGGTGTAGCTTCCACTACCCAACAGGGACAAAGAATGGAAATTCATGGCTTACAAGTAAAGAAAAAAGGAAAAGGCATCACCCAAAGCCACTGTTGTTTTGTTATCTGAGGAAATATCCGGTTTACTGCCTTCACATTCCGATGATATACTGGAAAACGGATCAGCCGAAACGTTGTGTTAACAACACAAACGACAAGAGAGTTACAATATATATAAAATGCTGGTGAAGAAACAATCATCATTAAATTTAAGGAGAAAGATTTTGTGCGTTCACAGACCCCAAAATGGTTATAATCGTATATTAGACTTTTTCCACCAACTACTCGTGTCTTGATTTGACTTCGTGTGGAATATGTTTAGGAAGCCTCCAACTGAGCATGATCAAAAATATGATTCAAAACTAGCTAAGGTAGAAAAGACAGAAAAACTGTTATTGCTCCAAGTGCAGATACCGTGTAATCAACAATCTTCATGTACATTGAGAAGAATCAAGAACAAAAGGTGTGTCTAGAAAGCATAATTACCTACCATGATATCGGATGCTAGTTGGGGGCTTCTTCTTTATTTCAAATTATAAAACTTAATTGGGCGGGAGACAGAAAATATATCGACGAAAAGATGCTGTGGTGAAATAAACGATATATATTGTATCCTATAATCTTGAGAAGAGTCAATTAAAATCAAAAGATTGAATGGAAGATCAAATAATTGTCTATGCTACTTTTACATATTCTGTAATATTTCAGTTGATTAATTCTGAAGAAGGATCAACGATTGCCCAGTCAAAACGTTGTGGTAAGAATGAAAAGAATGAGTTCAATAGTTTAAACAATTCTTTGGATGGTAATGAATCTCATCAAAATTATAAAAGTACGTAGATTGGGTCAGTGGAAGCGTCGTAGTGATAAAAGCAGCAACATAAAGAATGAGAACAATAATCCAAACGATGCAGGTAATGAAGATATCGATCTAGAGAATAGATATCATTAATTCAAGTACGGCATCTTACGGAAAAATAATAGAGGAACAGGTCTAAACCGCTTTATTGTTTGTTCAATTTATACAAATCACTATCTTGGCGCTGCTCAGACACCACATAAAGAATTAACGATACATAGCAATCGAAAGATTTAATGTCAGGCCTGGATTAATCATTTAGCAAAATAAGTACGTGCTTAGGACATGTGCGTGAACTGTGTTTGGTAGGGTAAGTTTTGTTCACTATATATTATGGTAATCTTGTAATGAGGGTTTTTTTTAATTCCCCAAAATGAAAATGTAGGTTTATGATCACTTATCATACGCCAGTTTCTAAAATTCAGCTTTTTCACCAATCATCGCCCAACATAAGGCGAGAGAAGTAATTCATTGATTGATCTGCTCTTTTTATAATTTTTAATTGATAACCCCCAACATATCTCATACTGGCAAAATACGTTGGTCACATGACAGTTCCTGTTGGTTGACTAACTAGAACTGTCTTGGTATGCCTGTAAACTCGGTGAAGACATCAGACTGCCTCAATGTATGGTTGAACACGTATATGAAATTTATCATACATTATTGGGCAGACTTGACCAGTATTTCAGACTGGAATCAGATTTGACCACCGTTGACGCATGTGATGCCTTTAACAGTTTGACAACTGCAACTAATCATTTGCTTAGAAAAGAATAACAAATCTATCAAGAATGATGACATAAAAGCCTTGTTGTAGAGCAACAGCCGTTAGAATTTTGATCCTCACTGGCTTCCATACTCTTGTGTCCAAATGTGCCAGCTTAATTCAAGTGTCCATTATTTATGGCTTTGTGAAAAGTTGGCCAAATATGCCTTGCCATGTAGCAGTATTTACCAAGTTAGTCTTTCAAATCATAATTACACCTAGTTTAATATTCACTGTGCTGCTTGCAAACATGGCCTTGTGTTTTTTTCCAGATAAACTCCATGAATAAGAAGGTAATTCACCGTAGTGGTCAGCGAATTAGTCTCTCAGACCATTACTACTTGAATAAAATAATCCTCACTAAAGACCTCATTGCCTTACACCACACCCAGTCTATCATTTTCTTATATATTATTTTTTTATGATATTTACAGCACTATGGCTTTATAGCTAAGAGCTGGCTGAAGTCACAACAGCAGAAAACTATAAATTCAAGATATCTGTCATGACGTACTGAAAAGAGGCTTCAAATCGTACTAACTGTCATTAAAAACAGTAAAAAACCATTAGCTTAATTCTTCTTAATTCAATTATATTAGAATAATTATACCAGAAACCTGGATAGAAGGCTGCTTCGTCATATAACTTCTTTTTTAAATTAGTTAATATTTTTTTGATAAAATTTTGTGTATTTTCTGAGCTGTTTTAAGAATAGTCTGCGTCGTATGACGAGTGCCTCTTCAAAACATGATTCGTGCAAAAAGGTTTCAAAGAAACCATTGGGAGTTTAATCATCATCATCATCATCATCATCATCATCATCATCATTTTTGTAGCGTCCATCATTGGATATAGACCTTTCCCAAAAATCACAAGACCTCTCTATCAAGGGTATTACGGAGCAAATATTTTCTGAGCTACTTCGTCATGCCATATTATTTTTTGTCACTGTGTCGAATATGATCTCTGGTGACCCACATTTTGAGCATTGATGTCCACCGGTTGTCTGACGTTCTTGCAACATGGCCAGCCCTTTGCCATTTGAGATTTCTAATGCTTTTGACGATATCTCTGACCCTGATTTATTTTCTAATTAAAAAATAATGCTGCACTTGAGATTTTCAGAGATATTTTGACGTTTCTCTGTTGTGCACGTTGCGTGGTTCTGAGTTTGAGGGCCAATTTTTTGGTCTAGTTCCATATCCCCCCTCCCCAAGAATCGGACCGACTGACTCTCACTTTAGTTTGGTTTGTTTTGTGCCTGGTATGTCGCAAAAGAACAAAGAGAAAAATAAGGGTCGGTCTTGTCACTGAGGTAGTTATTTTTTTCGGAAGTTAAAATGCTTAAAGCAGAGAAACAATTCATTTTTTTAGCTTTCCCAAACCAAAAATAACTTCACCTTTGACTCAGTCTAAGATTGATGGTGGTGAGAATGATAAATCGAAATAAATAACGGATAGGAGATTGATTTGTTTACAGACCCAAGAGATAACATACCTAGCTATTTCAGGACCAAACTCCATCCTACTTTCATTCCAACTGAAGATAATAAGTGTATCTTATACATAATGAATAAATTTGCTGATATGTATTTATAAGATTTGCCATTTTAGCTCAGATGGTAAGATAGCCGCCTACGGACCACTTAGCCATGATCTCAAAGCTATTATTTTTATATTATTTATAAATGTTATATAAAGGTTTGATTCAACGTGACGTAATAGACAAACAGTGAAGTCAACTCGAACTTCGACAGGGGTTTCACAACAAAAATACATGAGGGGCCTCATGCACTAGGCAAAAGATGGAAAAAACATGACGGGCAAGCCTTCCACAATAAATAGAAGTAACTAAGTTGTTTAGTCAAGTCCAGTTTAAAGCTTAAATTTAAAATGCTGATTTCAGGGACAGGACATCTTTCTTATTTCAAGATTGGCACCATGCAATCTTCTCAACTTGTAATTTGGCCTTGTACCAGACGAAGTGAATATAACTACCTCACCTGTTTTATACAATTGCTCGACTGACTACTTGAGCGTGAGTTATTCACTCCAATGAACTACTCGATTGTCTGTTGCCCAGTGGGTGATTTTCAACTAGAAAGCACTTTGGTCATTACCATGGAATTTCAAACTTTAGCATTAGTTAGTAATTTTCTTAAATGCTTAGCACTAGGCCTATTGAGAATGAGAAATTATAATTAGCATTTGCCAACACCTGCCAACTAAACTGTCGTTGGCCGGATCCCAAGGCAAACTGAACGCTTTGAAATAGATGTGCCATAATTGTTCAGATCGTCTCTCTTTCATTATTCTTTAATGGTAGAAACTATCCACTAAATCTGTCAACATCAACATGGGTTTCTTTAGTTTTTAAGTTGATCTGGCTAGCTATATCTTGATGTATATATGTATCACAGGTTCAGACCGTAGCAATAAAACTAGAAAGCTGAAAATTTGAATAATTACTCATTATAATGTTTCACCTCATCATGTTTATAAAAAAAAGTTTTCCTTGATGTTTTTTTTTCGAAATTCTACCCTAAATTAGTTTTTTAGTGCACGATTCAATTTACAATGTAAGTTTATGCTTGATTGATCCATTAGTTTGTGACCAGCAGATTTCACGCTTGTTCTTTTGTTTTTTCAACTCAGAAGTTTTTATGATCAAAATAAATTATTCATTCATATTATTCATTTATCACCCCTTTTTTGATATTTTGATTGATCATCCCCATCATTGCCTTCTCTAAAAAGACATTGGTCATATGAAAGTTTCTTTTGAGCGAATAACCAGACCTGTTCGTTACCTTTTCCTTTAAATTTGGCTGCTTTTCGCAATGTCTTCTTCAACTCCTTCACATCTTTTTTTCTTGGCTCCTTATTCCCCCTCCTTTCACCCATTCTCAACCTCTTTCCTTCTTCTCCGTCCGCCTTGTATCTTTTGTTGCCCTCCCCCATCTGTTTATCTCTATATCATATCCGCTCGCTTGAAGACACATAATTCGGATAGATGGTTAGCAAGCTAGTCTAACAGACCATAACTATTATGTAGTGAGTTCGATCCTCACGAGTGGGGCAATCCCTGAGCAATTTTGCAACGCTAACTTAAGCTTAGTCTATAACAATATGTCCACATTAGAGCACTCGGGGTGAGCATTAGGGCTTTCAAATTTGTCTCAGAAATCATTATTGCCTGGGTGAATCCGATTCTCTACGGGTGCCCAAAAATTATTGTCCAGCTTAGTGAATACGCAGTACTTCCAAAAATTATCCAGTCGCCTGTCGTATCTCAAGAACTGTTGTGTGACCTTGATGTAATTCAACGACCAACCAGAGGGGAGCATACGAGAATAGTCACTGTTTCCTGTGGTAACCGTTGTATTTACGATGGCTGGCCCGCCCATTGTTCACGTTTCGCGCTGCTTTCGACTGCTGGTCTTTTCTCCCGACAAGATCTCAGACTATGAACGTGATGAAGGAGAACGTAACGAGGTAGCTGATGGTTAGTCCAGAAGGAGTCAACTTCGAAAAGTAGACCCTGGGATAAATGCAGGAGGTCTCAAAGGGTGTATTTGAAAGGGACTAAGACGTCACTGCCCTACGTACACGATTTCCGTCAATGATAAATGGCTGGATACTTTTTGGACAGCTCCTGTATTCTTTCATTTTCTTTTCCGCAATATTTCTTTCTTTTCTTGCTTTCCTTTCATTCTATCTACTTTTTTTGTGTGTATCTTCTTCACTGCGCTCCTCCTGTTTCATTTCTGTACTCTCCCTTCCCCACTTGTGAATCTCCTCCCTTTCTTCATCTTTTTTGCAACTGATTACTCTGTGGCAATGTTTTTTCTTCCCTCACTTAATCCCTCGACTTTTATGAAGCCTTTGTTTCGTATTCAATATCAAAGGCATTCAGCGCAGTCTCTCTGTCGAAAAGCTTTCACGGATTTGTGATCAAATGACGAGATATAACATGAAAGTAGGATCTGCAGGGGAGAAAATTCACTGAAATGAAAATATACCGATCTAAGGGAGAGTTCCATTTCCGGTTTCCAGGCTGTTTCCTGCACAAATGGATAAATCAAATGATTTCCGTTCTTTTATCCGTAGTGCGACAGGTTTCAAAGAGGGGAAGGCATAGTGGAAGGAAGGAAGAAAGGAAGGAAGAAAGGAAGAACGAAGCAAAAAAAAGGAGTGAGATGGTTAGAAAAAAGAAAGAAAGAAATTGAGAGAAAAATTAAGGAGAAAGATGCTTAGGAAAACGAAAGAAAGTAAGAAAGAGAGAATAGAGCTGGTTTGGAGATAGAAAGAAAAAAAAGACGATATGGAAATAAAAAAAAGATAAATACGTGAACAAAACATATCAGTCGAAAAAGTAAAAACAAAGATGAGAAAAATACGAGTTGAATAAAATAGTTGTGCCAAAATATCAGAATGACAAAATACAGAATTGGAGAGAGACTTATGGAAGATATAAAAACTTACAGTTTACCCGTGCAGTCGAAAATGACAGCATTTAAGAAATACATGGCAACACATTGCATTTTATACACGTGGATAATACAGATTTACATTGCAGTAGCATTAGAGAATAGCGTTCTGTTGATTACAAACGGACTTTCAAGTGTGTCCCAAATCTCTATAACTCGCTTTGTCCGTCCCCAGTTCACTTAGGCCATCTATTTTTTCTCTTAAACGAATGTCCCCAGTCGTCTCACGCCATTTATGCTATTTTTAATCAATTGTTCTCAGTAAACGAACGTCATTCATTCTATTTTCCAATCAATTGTCCACAGTTAATTGACCTCATTAATCCTTCATTTAATCAATTCTTGGGTTAGAAAAATATATCAATGGTTCCCCTCTCTGGTACGTTCGTTTATCTTGTCATTATAAAATATCAATTTTTAACAATTCTCAAGATATACAATTACGTCATCAGCTCTCACAAGCATGGGAATATAGATTAGAATTGTTACTGTTTTTTTTTTCAGATATAATTTATATAATTCATTGTTCGTTTTCTCACAGTTCCCCTTATCTGCAGTTTTCCTTCCAGTAGACCTCACTTATCTGCATTTTACTTTTCAGAGACCGCCAACCTATCAGCATTTTTTCTTCCATTGGTACGTAAACAAATCACAAGAATTAGCTTCTTGTTTTCTTTTAGTTTTTTTTGTTTATGTTCTTATTACCTTTGATACTTTTATAGTTCTCTCTAATCATTCTAACATTTATATTGTCATTAAAACAACAATGAAATCCTATTTTACTACGTCAGCTGCACGAACAAAGTTCTAATCTGCTACATCATCGTGACAGAAGACATCTGCACGTTTGTTAAAATTATATTTGAAGATAGACAAAGTAGTTGTTATTCAATGAGGAAATATAAGAGACCAATCAACCAACGAGGAGATAGATTATAAAGGGAGAGCTGAAACAAAAGAACGCAGCATTGAAAGAAGAAAAGATATTTGGGAAGACGGAGAAATGATAGGGTTACGTGAGAGAGTTATAGATAGCTACATTGTATATGTAGTTTTCTGTAACCTTTCGCCAAGAGTAAAGGTTATAAATCTCGTCTGTTGAAAGAGTGCTGCAAGGGGCGGAACAGGTGTTAGTCAGAAATTCCAGAGAAGAGGTGAAGAATCTAATTTAACACAAGAAAACATTTTATTGGCACGTTGGACATATGATTTTTTGTTCGTGATTTTTTCCAAAAAATAATCTCTCAGTCTTCACCGTAGATTTCAAAGAATGTCATCAAGAATTATGTTTTCTTAATCCTCAAATATGTTGTAAAATTAGATCTTATTGAAAGATGATTGCTGCAATAGAGGTCCGTTATCCTTGGTCTGGAGGGGGGGCAAGGTAGAAGAAAATCAAATCCCTATTCTATTCCAGTTTGGTGTATGACATATGCAACAGAAAGGCTGGTGTGACAGAGCAGCGAAATCATCGATAAACTTTGTTGCTCTATAAAGAACATATCTAGTCTTCCAATGAATATTTCAAACGAGGGAATTGTTCATTTCAATGATGTGCAGTAACAATCTGTCAGGTTCCAGGATATAATATTTCCCCTTGAAC
>OY735220.1:4577673-4622673 GCA_963457665.1 Thysanoteuthis rhombus | reverse complement strand
ATAGCAGTCATATTTCAATATATCTATCAATATTATCATATATATATATATATATATATATATATATATATATATATATATATATATATATATATATAATAATGATATTTCATCGTAAAAGGATAATTTCATTTCGTTTCTATTCAACAGTGGCCGGTTAGGAATACTATCGACAAAACATTCCATTTTAGATTTTCAAAGCCTAACTGTCTGAAAATGAAGAAATATTTATCATACGTTAGTCCATAGACGAAAACCTTCACATGAATGAAATATGACTGTAAAGACGTATTTTATAACTATTCATTTAACAAAAAATCGTTTAACAGTAATCGGCATCAAGGCAGTGGGTTGTATCAGTTGGAGAAGGTCACCTGGTCCAACGATTCTTGCTTATTCCTGAATAAGATGAACAAATGAGACGGGTGGGCCAGTTGACCCATTTTGAGGGAGCCTACTCCAGGACACTTTTTTCGTATGGTAGACTTAAAGGGACAAGATAGCTGTAGAAATGAACATAAATATTAAATCATAGAACAATTATGCCTTCCAAAGATGAATCACTGCAGTCATTGCTATATTTTCTGTTACAAAGGCCCTACTTTCTATCTTACCTCTGTGACCGAAGTATCCACCTAAACTCTTCTGTCAGTGATCCAAGAGGTCTTCACGCCTCTGGTTGGATCAGTCGACTTCAACAGGGGACAAGAAAGGGACGAAAAACACGAAAATGAGGATTTCACTAACAATGTGGGGGGAAAAGGTGTACCTCGTACTGTCATAAATGAACTGAGAGGATTTGTGATAGATAAATGTTTACATGTTCAGCCCTCTAGCTCCATTGGTACAGCGTGTACACGTAATACATGCATATACATATATAACCAGTCAGACCAAATTGAAACCTACATTGACATATTTTGTGTCAGCTTTAGTTGCTAGTTTTCAATAATTGATTTAAAGTCAAGAGCATTCAAAAATGCTTGTATAAATCAATGGGTTTAATTTAATGAAAATGTTACGGCTATGACAGGAAGTATTCATTGCAGTTATGTCATTCTTTTTAGTAAAAGACTAAAAGATTGAATTAAATGCAACATTTCCAACAGTTTAGCAAGAGAAAAAACAAAACAAAAGAAAAGAGACAGGTTCCAATATCCGGACACATCTCGGCCAATTCCTTCTTCAAACAGAGACAGATACAGAAATTTTATCGAAAAAATCAATAATCAGTCAATTTTCTTAACGAAAACAGAATGTTAAAGAGACCGATTTATTTATTCATTCGATCAAAATTTCCACTGATGCAAAAAATTATACGCTGGGAAACAAATTTAAAAGAGAGAATTCAAATTTCTAATGCATCAACAATACTGTATCTAGTGGCTAAATGTCGTCAACTTGAACTTTGCTGGTCAGATGTCTGTAGCCTGACACAATGTTTCGAACTGTGTTCTTTTTAATACTACTACTGTCACACTCTTGAAGGCTAGAAACTTTTTTTACTACTTAGAGTCAGACTTTTACTAACGCCTTTATTATGTCATACTCTTTATAAATGAATGCCTCGTTATCTTTTCATTTTTGAAAAAAATGGTATATTGTTGATTAGTCTATTTTTATTAAATACTGCACAAGTTTTCGAACCTCGTATTTTCTGCAATTTCTTATCGCCATATTTTCAGATACTAAAACTTTGAAGCAGCCAAACACTAGCAGCTTGAAATAGTCTTTAAACTACTTTTTACCATGTCTGAAATAACCAAATTCAAGATTTGATAAACTTTCCACCAAGTTTTGAAAGAGGAAACTCTGTATGTATTCGGAAAAAATGTAATTAGGTAGCAAGCTTCCAAATTACCCTCAGGGCGAGCACAGTAAAATTTGAATGGAATAGAATCAAATTTATTCAAAATCTGTTTGAGCATCTTTGCTCGGTTCGATATCTGTACGTTGAAGAACGTAGACAAAGTAAGTGTACACTATTTTGTGTCTGCACATCTGCGAATAACTCAAAATGTAAAATATCCTTATTTCGTACCTAATTTCTCTGTGTAAACATTCGAACATTCTAATATTAAGCTCAACTTCCAGTATGTTTTTTAAACAGGCTTTGTCACTTTCAGAATTGCTTCAAGATATATTAAAGCGTATTCGTTCTACCATCAAAACGTATGTATCTTTTTTATTGACATTTCTTTTGTATACGATTTAATGCGTATATTTTTATTTCTATCTTGCTTGTATTTCACTTCCATGTATTCTACTGTCATATTTGACTATGCAAGATCAAAACAGAATTTAATGTTTACTATTCAAAAGACACTACGAATATTAATTTATTTCTATAGTCAGATGGTTTAATTCGTATCCAAACATATAACCTTTCATTATAATGGTGATATCAACCTTTTCAAACTTTACAAAGAAATATTTCTCCGGGAGATTCACCTTCTAAACAAACCGTTAAGATCAACTTACATTCTCCACAATCTACGGATCCATTGTACAAAGTAGTGTATGTATTATCATGATATACTTGTAAGTACAATACATTATACACACAACATGTTCATGTATACATCCAAAGTATATGTATGTGTAAGTATTTAGCATTGATTATAAAAATATTTGATTGAAAATTCGGAATAAGGGAAGGCATCTACTTATCCCACGTTTGCAAACGGCTCTGTACTTCCCTGGGTACACTTACTTATCCTGGAATGGAAATGGTACCAGAATGCACCTTGGAAGACCAACAAGCCGGTGGAGAGCATGATGGCTTGGGCAACGAATCGCTGGGTTTTATCTCACATATGGGAGATGCTTTTGTCGCGTACCATCAGCCTCAACACCATTGAAAATCAGGTACACTCTTTTATGTAAGAAGTCTTCTATGATGACGATGGCATCTCTCAGAAGGACTATGTGTCATGAAACACCCCTCAACTTTACAGGAACCATTCTAGGAACACGAATAATATGATACTGTTTTTTTCCGGCCAGTAAACTCCCCCGATCTCAATCCCATTGAGTACTTATTGGAGGTGTCGGACCAACAAGCTTACTCTATTAGAATCTCCACCACGTAACTTGCAGCAGGGCAAAGATTTAAAGAACCTACTATCAACTGCCTGACACCAAAACAAATGGAAAACATTAAAGGTCTATTACAGTCCCTGCCTGGTCAAGTAAGAGCTGCTTAGCCGAGACATGGATGACCAACACTATCTTAGGCTGGTGCTCATGATTTTTGGTTCATTAGTATATACATATATACGTAAGAAATATGATGTAATGACATATTCACAAAAATCAACTACGATTGAAAATCAGGAAATAGGATATTAGCCACAAGATGTAAAAAATCCATTCGAATACCAACACAAAGTGAACTAATATACTTGTATAATTACCGCTATGGTATGAAATAGACTGTTATGAACAATCCATGTGTGGAAAAATAAATTATTAATTTGTCATTCATATCTATATATTCATTACACATACACACACACATATATATATACACACAAACACATGTGTACACACACACACACATAAATATATATTGACGGAGAGAGGGGGAAGAAAGAGGAGAAAAGAAATTGAGAGAGAGAAAGAAACATTCATCCCATGATTAAGTAATTGAATTGTTTCTCGTCACTGCTTTCGGGAAAGATTACATTGTACCAAGTACACTATCATCGAATGTGATAATCAGAGGCTGAACAGTGAGTTTGAACTTCGATTATTTATCGTGATAATCCACGCGGCAAACCTTGAATATAGATTGGCAGGATGGAAACCGTTTCAACCAAATGGGATCTGATCAGTGAAACATGGCCATTGCTGGTGGCGAGTCAGAAAGAATGAATACTGGAGCAAACGTTTCATTTCAAACTATTCTTTAAAGTCAGGCAGAAACCTCGCTCCATGATGAGTAACATATATGACTGAAGTTCCACAAGGGAAATATCTTAATGAAAGTTATGAACTTTGAGCAAGAATGGTGCACCTTCGTTGTACTTGCTAGAGCATGGTGACTTTCGATTGTTACCTCTGACATACGTGTCTCCTTCGTACAAGACAAGGGTTGGCAGTTTTGTTTTATTTCTATCATGCACGTCAATGATTTTAATCAATATATCTGTGGATGTCAATGAGAACCTAAGACATTGTCGGTCTAGGACGATGATATCTCTTCCAGATCATCAGGAACAGAACCAAAATTCATTTTTACTTTATTCTGTGGTTGCATGACGTAGCTATTGTGCTGACCTACGTTTCTTTATTAGAAACCGTCAGGCGAAACTGACATCAAAACTGCCAAATTAAGTTTCTTCGTTTATAATGTTGGTTTTAGTTGGCTGGGTATGTATATATGTGTCATGGATACAGGTCGTACCAATGGAGCTAGGAGGCTGAAAATTTACACATTAACTCCTTATTAAGTATAGAAGAGAATTATTTTTGCTTATAGAGAATTCTCCCCCTAAATACGGTTTTAGGGGTTTCAGTTTACAATGTAAATTCATGCTAAATTGATCTCTTAGTATATTCATATATATCACATTTGCTTTTATTTCAACTGGCATGGGTGAATCCGTAACTAATAATAAAACAATATACTGTAATAAAAGTCATTTGATAAAACAGGAGATTTGTTCTTACTGTATATCTTATCAGGTTCAACGTATATATATTTCTCTCTTTCCTTAAATGAGAATTTTCAAATTTCCGTTTTGCAGCTTTCTTTGATGTATCCGAATTTCTATCCTCAGTACCTCTCTGTCTTGGAAGCATTATCAAGTAAAACCCACAAATTGTTTATTTTCTGACTTCACTGCGGGTAACAGAAACTGCAGTCATCAAAACCACGGATAAGTGAAACTCCATCATATATATATATATATATATATATATATATATATATATATATATATATATATATATATATATATATATATATATATATGATGAGAGAGAGAGCATGATCGAGCTAATTTCTACAATGCCTTACAGGAAAACCCATGTGCTCCATCACTCCATCTTGTGTTGGGTCTTTTCATATTCCTTTACCGTTCATCAATCGGTTAATGTTTTCCCCATTTGTTGCCCCCCCTCTTCTTACGTGCCCTTCCAATCTCTATTTTTGCTACCTAATTACACTAACAATAACCTCGACCATGGTCCTCAAGTGGGTCCCCATCGATGTTTTCTATGAATAGGGCTTATTCCTAACCTTGCTCTTCCCATTGCTCTCTTTGCTGTTTTAAGCTGATTTTAAGGTGATATAAGGTTCAACGTTTGCACCTGTATGTCATAAGTAGTATTATGAATTGATTTTTTTTTTTTTTTTACTTAAGCATGTGTTAGTAACTATTGCTCATTTCTAAGCTTGGATCAGAAATGAACGATACTCAATTCCCAAATCATAGAAGAATTATATCTTTCGGGCTTTTGAAAAAAGCAAGTCAATACAAAGTGTTGATCCTATGAGTTGAACCGTCTCTTCGATGGCCTCAACCCTGATTTCTAAATCCTGAACTATCAGCAAGGATTAGTTCGCTTTGCATGTCATTTGATTCTCCTCCAAGATTTGTCCAGTTGCCAATCTCGGAAGCTGAATGGTACGTGCCAAAACAAAAATTCACATAATCCGACGACACATTCCGCTTGGCGATTCTGAGCGTCGATGGAAGTTAAAAATTGCCGGCCTATCCTTATTGTGACCTTTTGCAACGTCGATGACCAAGCACCGGGCGCGTTTTAGCCGTGACGTTTGCCGGTGGTTCTATTGAGTTGAATATGGACAGAAATATCCGTGTTGGAATATGCTTGGCCCTTGCCCAGGGTAGGAGACAGAGAGACAGAGAGAGAGGGATAGAGGGACAGAGAGAGAGAGGGAGGTAGTTTAATTGATAGTTTAATGTTGGATTTGAAAGAGAATTATGGACAGCAAGGGGGTAGGTAGAAGATGAGAATAAATAAATGATTGAATTGAAGTCAGAAGGACAAGGAGAGATAGTATAAAAGAGACAGACAAGAGAGAGAGAGAGAAATGGAAAGTTTAAAGTTGGGGTAGGTTTGAATGAGACTTATAGACAATAGAGATTGAAAGAGGATAAGGAAGACGTAAGAACGTAAGTAGGAGGAATGGATGGAAATCATGGCGCCAATCAAATGAAAACTACTGGAAGAAAGAGAAAAGTGAGAAGAGTTTTATATATAAATGATTGAAATAGAGGAAGATAGGAAGAAAAAAAGAGAGGGAGAGAGAAAAAGAAAAAAGAATAAAGGAAATAGGGAAAGAAGGAAATGAAAACGAATAAAGAAAGAGGGGAAGAAAAATGGAAAGAAAGAGAGAGACAGATAGAAAGAGAGGGAAGAGAAAAGAAAGAAAGAACAAGAGAAAAAAATAGAGAGCGAGGGAGAAAAGGAAGGAAGAAAGAAAAAAGAGAGAGAACATAAGGAAAAAGAGGAATATGTTAAAGAAAGAGTGAAGGAACATTAAAAAACAGATAAACAGAAAGGAGGGAAAAAATGGAGAAAAAATGAAAAAAGAGAGGGAGCAAAATAGAGGAAGGAAGAATGGGAGAGAGAGATAAATAAACGAGACATATATCTTTGTGCTAAAGTAAATCGATATGAACACGAATTGCACTTTGACCAGGCGAATTTCAAGTTAATGGGATTGAGTTGTAGATGTATGACCAACATAGGTGTTTGGTCATCGTGAATCATCAAACTAACTAAAATAATCTCCATTTTGGGGACTAAAACTATTTATATATGTTTAACAACTGAAAGATACATTCAGCCTCGTGAAGAATTTTGCTTGTACCTAGCCTCGTGCGTTACGTCATTATAACGCACAGACACAATGATGCTGAATCCAAATTAAATATCAACAAACGTAGTTTCTACCCTATGATCTAGGTAATCACTAGATTTGTGGTCAAGAGCGTTAATCCCAGCACGTCTGGACAATATTGACACTTATTGACTCTAGACATACATTATATCGCACGTAAACAAGGAAAGGTATTTATCTAGATGAAATCATATTACAGCCATCCTTAATCAGTGCGACCAGAGGTCATAGCATGAAGCCACAAATTCAAACAGCAACTGGAGTCGGAAAGCATTTTTCCCCATACATATCAACCCCTAGCTGGAATAATCTATCAGTTGACAAAATCTCTTCTCCAAACATTAACATCTTTGGATCAAAAGATCTGACATCAAATGTTTGAATAAGAATTCTCAAACTCAATAATAAAAACCAGAAAGGACTCCATTGATTGATTTTACAAACCTAATATCGTCCTACTCGAGATACATCGAGGTATAAATTTGTAAGAGATATTCCTTGTCTACCGTCTTCAATTAACCTTGTATTGATAAATGATTGCTGCTTAAATCCACATCATATCCGAAAGTATCAAATCATGTTGTGTATCTTTGAAATCAGTTCCATGGCCTTGATTTAACCCGACAATCAATCAGAAGGTTCACTTTCTCACAGAGTTACTGAATCGACAACGAGACGTCATTGAGTGAGCGTGTTTACTGTGTGACTGGCGCATTCATAATGATAAAGCAAATCGTCCTGAACGTCTTGGATCGTTTTTTTTTTAGCCAAACATTGCACCAAACAGTTCTGTCAGCCAACCATACAGTCTTGATTATATTATTTCCGTCTTATAGTTTTTCCCAAAATAATTCCAAAAAGTTGACGAAATTGGGGAGAATTCAATAAAGCAGCTGATGGCAATCCTGCAAGAGGATTTTTCAAACATCTTTAGTCAGAAGAAGCAACTCTGGGATAAGGCTGTGTGATCACAACGGGTATCTTTTGAAGGTACTGAAGTGTCATTGACCTAGGTACGTTATTTTTTCGTTAAAATCAAATAGATGGATGATTTTTTGACAGACATCGTAATTTGCGTGCAGACCCATAAAAAGATAGAATCAGAACAGCTGTCGGCATATCCATTAGCGTGTCTTCCCTCAGTTATCTTTATGTTATTTCTTATCTCCAGACCTGGAATATCGCCCCTTACTTTTGTTCTGACATCGCCGATAAGACGTATCATACATATACGCCTATCGCCATGGCAACACATACCAAAGGCTGAATCAGAAAGGCAAATAATAGAATCAAGAAGACAATCTCGATCAGCCAAAAATTGATTTTTTGTTCGTTCTCTTATTTTGGTATCTTCCCAGAATTCCTGAAAACCATCTGGCAGCATTGTGGATTCTCTCAGATCCATCCATTACTTCATTTATCTTTCTATTCCATCTCTCTCACAATCTCTTATTCTCTCTCCCTCTCTTTCTCTCTCTCTCTCTCTCTCTCTCTCACTCTTTCTTATACATATATATATATATACGAATTTCATTGAATATTTTTTGTGAGATCTCCAGTTTTTGAATGGCATTTTTATCGCTGGTTCAAAGAAGTAAATCAATTTTCAAAAATCTTTACTGTATTCTGTTTTTGAATCTCATTTTTGATCTCCATTTTGAATCAGCGATGAAGAATATCGTTGGAAAACTAGAGAAACTCACCAAAAAATTGAACAGACAAAAAATGTACATTTTTACAGTGAAACCTGTATAAGAGAAAAATTGCTGCCAAAATATAACAATGTATATATAACAATATATATATATATATATAACAATATATATATATATATATATATATATATATATATATATATATATATATATATATATATATATATATATATATATATATATATAGGGAGAGAGAGAGAGAGAGAGAGTTCATAACGGCCACATTGATGGTGATTTTCTTTTGTTAGCAGTATCTACTATTCTTATATCCAGTGAATGTAATCTTTCGCATACAAAATTACCTTGGCAGTAAATCTTTTAATTTCTCTGGACGTTACATAATATCTACACAAAATCATGTGACAATGAATTGATACATTTCCAAATTCTGTGAAACCAAACTAAAGTATGTCCCTTCGTCATTTCACATCCATGAAAATCTGTTCCGATTTCTGGAATTCCGAATAGTCACTCACTTGATCCTTATTCGCGTAGCCATCTTACTTATTCCTATATAAGGAACCGTCATTTAAAACCTTCACTAGAATTGTCAACATATGTTTCTTCAGTTTTCAATTACCTTAACGTAATCAATATCGTTCAAATCGTATCCGTCTCTATATAAGTATCAATCTCAGCGAAGCTCTGAACTACTAGAAATCGTCAACCGAAATGGTCACCAAAACTGTAAAAAGGTTTCTTCAGTTTTTAAGCTGGTCAAGCTGGTTGGCAAGCTGGCTATGGATGCATGTGTCATGCGTACAGGGTGTTGTAATGGAGATATAGGGCTGAACGTATAAACTTTTATTCCTTATTATGTTTAGAAAATACTTTTTCTGTTCAATCTTCCTGGAAGTTACAGAACTATAAGTTTAAAAATTTATTCCTTGATATGTCTAGAGAAAAAATCTTTTCCTTGTTCTTTTGAAAATCCCCCCAAAGAGGCTTCTGGGCATTGAATCATTGATAATGTAATTTTACGCAAGATTGATCCCTTGAGTTGTAATGTGCTTGTTTTTTTGTTTTTGTTTTTTTTTATTGTTCACACTTTTCTAGCGATCAAAAACCAATAAAAGGCCAGAGAAGTAGCTTATTCATTGATCACACCTTTTTCCAATTTTTAAATTGATTACCCCCAACACGACATGCTACCAAAAGCCGTTGGTCACATTGCAGCTTCTATTGAGTGACTAACCAGTTTTATAACGTTTAAATCCTATCTATACATATACATACATATAACTATCTATCTCAGCGTAGCCATATGTTTATAGCTTTTTTCCATTTCAATCAAACCTTATCAACCTATACTATCTATCTCAGTTTAACACTATTAATGTAACAAACTATCTCAGTTAAATCACATCAGTCGGTATGGCTTTCTAAATTGAGCTCTATATATCCATTTACGGGGTGTTTCGTGATGGATAGTACGGATGAAAGTGTAGAATTTACATACCTATGTGCCCATGCTTCAATATTAGTCTCGATGGTAATATTGCACTGAGAAGAACGCCATTTAGTAACTTAAATGATTGAATCGTGCACTAGCCTCATTCGAGCATCCATTCTTTCCTATTGTGTTAACTATGTCGTTTTCCAATGTATTGAAACGTTTGTATAATGAAACATGTATGAACCTGCATCCACGTTGAAAGAAATGACTAACAGTGTTTATCTTGAAGTTAAAAATGTATGTGAAATTAGCATTTTTTGTAATTTTTCATGTAATTTGTATTTCTGAAAATGATTTGAAACTTTAAACAACTAAAACAATTGCCAAAACTTTCAACATAGGTTACTTCAGTTTTCGAATCGGTCTGACTGGCTGGCTGACTGACTATGTATGTATGAATGTATGTATGAATGTATGTATACTACCAAAAGACACAAGTTGCTTGACGATTTCCATTGAATAACTGACGAAACCTGATATAGATTCAAGATCGTTACTTATGTTATGTTCTTTTTTTAAAACATCCTGCTCGGACTGATCGTCCCCTGGTAGTGAGCAAATAACGTTGATCAGAAAACAAAGAATAAACCTCTGGTGGAATTCGATACCGAAACCTCTATCCCGGCCTGCCTTACCATATAAGCTACCGAGACTACCACGGGAAGCAGAAGCTAAAATAACACTCTCAAAGTAATTTTTCTTTCCAATTATTTGTTTACAGGTAGTTTTAGGTAGTTGAATACATTTTTCTGCGTTTTTTACTTGATAAAGCGTCAAAAATCATCATTTTTTAAATGTTATAACCACTCTTTACCTTCATCTTAATTTTACTGCTTTTTTATCGCAACTTATTTTTTTATCAACGCTATTTCCTCACTACTGAAGGGTTTTCTCTACTAGTTCACTTAAAATTCTTCTTGGCTCATTATTAATTCCAGATTGATTTATCTTTCATCCTAATCCTCTCATCACAAAGCTCATATCGTTGTATACTATATACGGCTGTTGAGTAAGCATGATGGTTCAAAATGAATATTCGATAAAGAGATTTGAACTTGCATCCTGTTCCGTCTGACATGAAAGATGCCTTTTCGATTTGACCGCAAAAACCTATCAGTGGGCAGTATTCAACATGTATATAGCTACATTCTTTCTTGTTCAATCTTCTTCACACCGTATCTTCTCTTTGACAACATCGTTGATGTAAATGTTAGAGGCATAAATTGTCCGAATATTTAAGATGGAAGCATTTCCATTTTGGACCTTTTACTATTTTCTTTCTTTTGTCCAGTTAAGTCATCCCTGCTTGTTTTCAATTATTAATTGTGATAATATTCTGGAGCTTTTATATCTTAGGGATTAAATTCTGTAGTTTTTATATCTTTCGCTGAAGCTTAATTTGATCGTTGTATAAAGTTTTGTTAATTTGTGCTGTGAGTATTATTGTTGATTGCTGTCATTATGCTACTCAAAATCATTATCATTCAGGTAAGTGATCAAGTCTTTATCATTAGTAGTACTAACCCTAGCAACATTATGGAATCCCAACACTTAGAGGATGGAGCTTTTTTACTTCATTGAAAATAAACAAATTACAGGTTTGACACAAGACTTTTTTGTTTGATAGCTGAACATTTTGGTTTCAGAAAATACACCTCAAATAAACTAGATCAATTTTTTAGAATTAATGACATTTTGTTCCTGATTAGGTAGAAGGAAAATATGGGATCACTCAAACTTAACAAACAGTTGATAAAATCACCGGAAAAAATCGTGATCAGTACTTTGTCCCCCTTGACCTTCAATGATGTCCTAAATTCTTTCAGGCAAGGATCTCTCGGATGAAATCATTTCCATGAGGCTCGTTCCAGCTTTCTCGAATAGTAGAGGACAGATAAACTTTGCAGGAAGGAGCTTTGTCATTGGCTATTTTTTTTTAAATTCCCACCATGGATGTTTAATCGGTTTGAGACGTAGACACTTTGTTGGCCTTGTCATTGAGTTTATATGCTTTTCCCGAAAAAAAGTTTCTAGACTGTTTGCTCTGTGACAAGATGCATTATCATCTTGGTGAATGATTCCCATCACCGATTCTATTTTCTATGGATGTACTGAGAAAAGTGTCAGAAATGTCAATGTACACCTATGCATTGGCTTTTGAGGTGATTGTTGCTATCTCCTCTGTTCTTTTACCTGACATACGGCCCCGTCTTTTAAATGAGAGGGGGAAACATGCCTGTTTTCGTGAGGTAATCATCATCATATGTTTTATTCGAACAGCACCAGACAAAAGATCCAGCATCGTGACATTGGTCAATTCAAATGTGGGATTCATCACTGGATATCACTTTCATCCAATCATCTTCACTCCATGACTGCTTCTTCTTTCCAACAGTGGGCTCGTTTTCTTTCGTTTAGTTGTTAGTGCTGATTTTTGTTTGGCTTTTCTGTAAGTAAATTTTACTTCATTCAGCAGATTTCTTACAAGTCTGTCACAAACATTGTTTCAGTTAAATTGTTTTTCATTTATTTTGTTGCGTATTTCCTATTTTCGAGGCATATGGCTTTGTGTCTTCTATGCTAATGCTTTGATGCCTCCAGCGGTCAACCAATATATTGTCCTTTTATAACCTTCCCATTTCGTGTTTACCTGCTCTAAAGTTTAGACATAGTTGACTGGGAACAAACAACATCTTTTGCAACTATTCGTGTTCGAAACTCTTTTCAAGCAGTTTTATTATCCTACCCATTGTTTCAATTGCATGTTCTCTTGTTGAAGCCATGTTTTCTCACAATTGGATTGGTTTGCATATTTAGATTTGTGCTAGTGTTTATTTTAGAATTTTGAGAGGATTCTCTACTTTTTCCTTAACATTTAGTTATTCCATAATTTATTCCTCTACCTGATCAGTAAGGAAGAACGTCATAAATTTCAAAAAATTATGCGATTTGTTTGTGGTGTAATTCCTGAAGCCAGAAAGTTCAGCTATTTAACGAAAACTGTTTTGTGTCTTATCTGTGATTCGTTTGATTTCTGCCAAGTAAATCATCTGAGTGAATATCTTCCAAGTGTGATGATGCCATAATTTTGCCGGGTGCTGTAGTAATACTAGTAATTTCATCCATTAGCTTTACACCCAATACCTGATGATTATAGCTGGATATTGAGTGACATCAAGCACCCCCAAATCTCAAGGACCTTCCTCAAGTACCTTCGCAGACCCCAGCGACGGTTTTTCTGCAAATATATAAACCATTCAATCTTGATTCCAATGTTTGGAGCACAGTCCTAACCTTGATGTTGTAGTCAGAGATTTTACAGTTCCCTGGTGGAGTCCAGGTGGTTTTCCAGTTTTGTCTCCAATCAGCGCCTCGCTGGTCCAGTCACGTCAAACATCTAGCTCTTAGCAGGTCTAGCATTTTATTCTGCTTGATTTATCCAGCAGCTGTAGAAGTGTACTGACACCAATTGTTTACATAGCTGAACCTATATCGTTTGCACGGTTTCCAGTGTATGTCCGTCCCCACTCTGTCATGTCTGTTTTTTTTATATTCTTTTTGAACCAGCTTACTACCTTCGCTCATGATGTGGTTTGTAGCACCCAACTGGCCCGATATACCAGTTATATGGACAACAGATTATCCTTCCTTTGAAAGTCTGTGTTTTTCTATCTATCTTTTTAAAAAAGTAGCGCTGGGGGGTCTCTATCGTCATTTTGGTGCAACAATAACTATTTTTCAAAGATAATTTTTTAAGATAATTAGTTTTTGTACATGAACGGGCTACGGTGGATCATTTATTTCAAGGTACAGATATTTACTAGTATTATTACGTAGAATTCTCTTCCCAGAATTCTGAAGGTTTCTCCCCCGCGTATGGGTAGGCTTCGCTGCTGAATTTCTTCATTATAGACACTGTTTCAATTTCTCAGACTTTTATTACATTTATCGATTAATTTTTTTGCCATTCTCCTTCAATCGCGTCTCTGTTTTTTCCGTTCTTTTCAGCAATAAACACTTTATAGATTTCCCTGTGTTATTTGGCTATTATTTTTTCAACTTTATCCCACTCTTTTACTCTTTTTTTTTTGGTATACATATTTCCATAAGTCGCCTCAACTATTTCTATCTCTTGATTATGTTTTACTCTAAAATAAGGTTAACCATTTACACGAGTTCCGGACCCTCAAGACATCATATAGTATTTTCCTGCTTTAAGTTTTCCTTCTTTTATTTTTCTTCTTTCTTCCGATGCTTTCTTCACCAGCTTTAGTTTTTCTTCTATCTTCTCCTCTTTTTCTAAGATACTAATTCCTGTTTGAGCGGTGACCTATTTCCTGTTCTTCAAATAACAAACAAAAAAACTTATTTTCTTCTGCTAGATATTATTTCATT
This sequence comes from Thysanoteuthis rhombus, assembly GCA_963457665.1. Classification (NCBI taxonomy): domain Eukaryota; kingdom Metazoa; phylum Mollusca; class Cephalopoda; order Oegopsida; family Thysanoteuthidae; genus Thysanoteuthis; species Thysanoteuthis major. Next base: position 4,608,230 of record OY735220.1, on the reverse strand, counting down.
GGAAACTGTTAAGCAAAATTGTCACCAAAACTTTCAACATAGGTCTCTTTAGTTTTTAAGCAGGTCCCCCTGCCTGCCTGGCTGAATGACTCTTTCTCTCTCTGGCTGGCTGGCTGGCTTGCTATGTATGTATGACACGCACGGATAGCGCTATCGGAGCTATAGTGACATTTACTCCCCATTACATCAACAAGAAACGTTTTTGTGTCCTTTTAAATTTCCTCCTTATTGCGTCGACGAGAAAGGTTTTAGTGTATTTTTGGATTTACTCCTTATTGCGTCAACAAGAAACGTTTTTGTGTTTTTAAATTTACTCTTTCTTGCATCGACAAGAAACATTTTTGTGTCTTTTAAAATTCACCCCTTGCATCAACAAGAAACGTCTTTGTATTTTTAAATATACTCCTAATTATGTCAACAAGAAATGGTTGTGTGTGTTTTTAAATTTACTCTTTATTAAGTCAACTAGAAACATTTTGGTGTGTGCTTTTGAATTTGCTCCTTATTATGTCAAGAAAAAGTTTTTTTTTGTGTGTCTGTCTCTTCAACCTCTCAGTGAGCGTTCAATTTTCAATGTAAGATTATGCTGAATTGTTCCATTATATCATTTCGGCATGATTTTTTTTTAAATTTAGACTTTTTTAATTGATCACCCCGACATGGCATTTTGTCAGAAGACATTGGCTACATGATGGTTCCGAATGAGTGACTAACCAGACGTGTTTCACCAGTTTCTTTTGCTTTCTTTCGTTCTCCTTCCTTCCTCTGCATCCATGGATTTTGTTTTGCTTTTGACTTCCTTCTGTATAAGTCGGAGTTTTTCTTGTTTTTCGTCCGTCGAAATAAATTACAATCTCAGTTTTCCATTCCATCCCTTCATCTGTGTATGGTCTCTGTCTTCAGGCCGTAAACATCTTTATTTATCACTATTGCAGAGTTGGGAGAGGTATGCGTATTCTCTCCGTCACTGTACATGATATCTCCAATAGTTCTCAATGAATTTCAATCAGACTCTGTGTAAGGGTGGGCCAAGATTGATTGATTTGGGGGGGGGGCAAGTGATTTGTTTTTCCAATGAGATTTTTTTTTATTATTGAGAAAGGAAAGAGTTTTAAAACAAATGGTTTGTAAAAGGCTAAATTTAAATTTCAAGGGAAGCAATTCATTTTTTGTATACTTAGGATTATCTCTCTTATTTTTTATTTTGTTTTTTTCGTTTAGTTTTTACTTAGTGCACGGCGTTGGCAGCAGTATTAACTCTGTGAGCTATGTCTACACTGAAAAAAATAAAATTATTAACGTAAATTTATTAGTTTATCTCAAAGTAAATTTCAGATTGAATATGATAATATTACTTGGAGATACTAATAAATTTACGTGAAATAGGTTATAATAATTTTTTGAGTTGGTCTACGTTACACATTTCTCAATGTAGTTCTCACAAGACTTTCTTGCTTTGATTTTTTTTTTGTTTATCTTCCTAATTCCTTCTCTTTCTTCATATATATATATAAATGTATATATATATATGTGTGTGTGTGTGTGTGTGTGTGTGTGTGTGTGTGTTTTCCTTCCATTTCTGCCTTTACTTACGTTCTATCTTTTAACTATCAATCCATCCATCGTTCATATGCTTCTACCTCTTCTTTTCTTCCTCTTTTTCTTTCAAATATTCTTCTAAGCTTAACTTTCTTCTTTCCTTTTGTGTTATATTTTCCTTTTTCTATCCCTATCCCATTTCTTTCTTTATTTCGTTCCTCTTTTCTTTCTTTTTGTCTCTCGTTCCCCCTTTTCTTGTTTTCCTTCTTTCTTTTTTGTTCCCTTCTTTTTCCCCTATATTTATCTCTCTCTCTCTCTTTCTCTCTCTCTCTCTCTCTTTCTCTCTCTCTCTCTGTCTTACGTTTCTCTGCACAATTCGACTCTGTCTCATTCTTTATTTTCATCTTTCTCTTTTCCCTTTTTTTCTTTTAAAGATACCATATATTTCTTTACCCGAACAAGCTTTTTTCTCTTCAACCTTTTACTTAAACTCTCACTATGTCTCTTCTTACAAACTTCCTCATTTCCAACGTTAATCTCTCTCGTACATTTTCTTGAATTTCCCCAACTATTCCTCTTTCTCCCTTTTTCATTCAATATAAATGTATCCCTATCTTACTCAGGTAATCTGTTTTTATTAATGAATTCCTTTTCATCTTACCAATCAATACACATTACAGCACCCACCTCCTTCCTGGACGTCACTGTCTCGGCCACGGTCAAGCGAATGGCAAATGGCTGAGGTGATTGCTGGTCGCTAAAAACAATCAATTCCGTTGAAAGGTGGACAATTGCTCGGCCTTCTATTGATCTGCTATGCTTTGAAGTCAGATGATTAGCATTAAATCAGAAACAGGGAAAAGATAAGAGTTTTTAGAGGAAATGAAAACTTTGACCGAGCCGCCTTGACGAATTTCTTTAGCAAAGAATTTACCAATGCTGTCAAAAACTGACGTCAACATTTAAATGGTTTCACAATTGCACTATGCTAAGAAAAAAATATCAAAAACATGTTTTTCATTTCCTTGTATATTTTCAACCAGATTGAACTCATTTTTACGCAGTTCCCCGCAAAAATAAAATAAATAGATAAACAAATAATATAAGGAACACGCGCTACTCTACAAATAGCATTTGGTTGTTATCTCTCTTGACAAACGTTGCAAACAGAAAATATAGTACACTGGCTGACTTCTGATATAAGCAGACATTATGTATCTGCCGTATCTGTTTCTCAGACGATGATTCTATTAAGAAATAGATGTTTAATTTGACCGATTATTATAAATACTTTATATCCTCATGTGTCTCTATTTGAAGTGATCTTCTGTCTTTATATAAATGTATCATTTGGCTTAGACGGCTTGAATAGAATAGATATATCAAATGTGTTGAAATAAAACATTTTTGTAATTCAATATGTTTTTTTTTTTTTCTCATGGCGATTGATAAATGAATAAAAAAGTTCACGGTTGAGTTGCAGTTCAATCGACAATCCCTCATGCCTTTCAGTACGATTTCTATTCTTGGGTTGATAACGGAGGAGTGACATAACAAAAGAGTGATAAGTAGGAGTTGAATTTCAAAGGAGTGGTATTTGTTAGATATTCTATTCGACGTATCAGTTGATTCATATAAAATCGAAGTGTTTTAAAAATATAATAAAGACTTTTTTATATTCATTAATGTTTTGATGAGGAAAACCCTGGAGCAGGAATTACGAAGGTAAAAATAAACTGAGCAACAAGCATATTAATGTAATCAACAAGTGCTAATCGAAAGATATTTATTCATTTTTGACAGTGACTTGAAAGAAGTGAATCTATAACAGAATGAGAAAAGGTTTCTTCAACAAGTCAGGGCACGCATTGAAAAAATTAAGAAAGGCATCATGACTCAACGTCACGCATTCTCCTCAATATTCAAAGCACTATTCACTATGTTTGTCTTATTCAAGCTCTGGTAGATAGTTGTAAGAGAATAAAATAGAATTGATATCTGAATTAGATACAAGAACCTTAACACTATGCAACGCGATTTTTGTTCGTGGGTACAGAGATTTATTTGTTGTGAAAAGTATAGAAAATGGCTATCGTTCCCTTCTAACTTTGCTTTTCTGACCAGAAGAGTAAAATTCACTAGTAGTTGTATTTCTTTCTTTATGTGATTAAAATTGTTTAAATTACATGTTACCCTAATAGAGGTAAGCAGATTCCAAATTATCATTGTCCTGGTCTCAAAAGCGAATTTTTAGAGGGGATCATTGAAATTTTCTATACATTTTAGACATAATCAATGAAAATTAAAGATTTAGTACAAAAGAACACTGAAAATGATAAAAATACGTGGCAAAGTGTAGAAAAAAACCTCCAATTTCTTGCTCGGTGTCACACTCATGTCGGTATGTTGGCCTCCAACTTTATAAATTATGGGTGATTCAACCTGACTTCATTCAGCTTCCTGTGTTGACATTGATTAATGAAGTAGACATGTGACATTTTTCTTGTCTCTAGTATTAGTATTTGAGCAAGGAAAAAACGGTTATTTGATTTCGATAAGTAAATTTGACGGTAAATATTAATTTTATCGTGTTTTTGGCGTTGTATTCATCCTGATGAAAAGAAAACTATCGATTGACCACATTAATCATGGTTGCAACGAATAAAATTGTTCAAGTCTGGAATTTTTTGCAGATTTCGAAATGCAGACTAAACCCGCCAAGAAGATTAACCAACTGCCTTGTTTATTTTTTTTCCTTTTTTTTTGCTTTTGAAGGCCAAATATTTATTTTGGATGAAGCCAGGAAATGAATTACTATATATATATATATATATATATATATATATATATATAGATACATAGATATATATATGATTTTACACGTACAATATATTTATTCTATTTACACTGTCTACGCCAAATGACACACACACTGTGTTTATAATGGGGATCATCTCAATTAGAGTTTCAAAATAATATAATGGAATGTTTAATTAATTCTGTCGGATTATATATCCATCTCTAAGTAATATATGTGTGTGTATATATGCGTGTATGAGTGCATATACGTGCATGTATGTCTATGAGTTTGTGTGTGAGTGTGTATTATGGAAAATTCCTACATTCACGTTTTGTTGAAGTCCAAACGAAGTAAGCAGACAAGAATGATAAAGAGAAGAGTTTCGATATGATGTCCTCCGAGACATTCAATCAAATCTGTTAATTACAGCATCATCATCATAAGCCATCGCAAAACCATTGCTAGACCCAAATCTTTCCATATCGTCCATGATGACTGCGATTGCACTAATATCTGCCATGCCCAAAGAGCAAAACTTTCTGTCTCGTTATCATATGACGGATCTTCTCATACTAGATTTACTGTCCCATGGGCATCAATTGACAAGCCTTCTGCTCTATGCATGGCCATCTCTTCTTGCTAAGTGCCCATTCCATCTCTATTTTGCATCGCTTGATTATTTGTATATTTTTCAATAGTACCAAATGCTTCTCAGTCTTTCATGCTCTTTCTCAGACTTTATCAGCTGTCTTTAGATAAATGTGTTCTTCACTTTCTAATCTTATGGCCAATTTTGGGACTTTATAGTTCAACATTACTTTTGTCTTTGCCTGTTCATCTTTAACCCTTCTTTTTCCATTCATATCACTCCACTTAAGATACGCTGATGTCGTTTCTATGACGTCAGAACCGTCGCAGGATCTGCCAGTTGATGTCTGTTGTAATCACGAAGGGAGAATAGAGGAATAGAAAATTCTGGTTTACTGACAAAAAAATTTAAATCGAGGCTATTACTGATGGGTTATTTGTTCGTGCTTGGTCATGTTGCAGGAAAGTCTGACAACTACTGGACAACAAGACTCCCAACGTGGATCCCCAGTGATAATATGCAAAACTAGCCAGCAGAAAACAAGATAGCGTGGCGAACAAAACAAGTTTAGATAGTACTGGCTCTGCAACGTTTGCGATAGAAAAGTCTGGCCAATTTTAGAGAGGGTCCAATTCCAACGACATGATGATGATGATGATGATGATGATGATGATGATGGTGGTGGTGGTGGTGGTGGTGATGATGATGATGATGATGATGACGATCTATGCTCTCCGGGAGCTGTTTAGCACAATAACTATCTGGCCATTAGATTATTGTTTAAATTGCTCAGTTGAAGTTTAGAAGAAATAGCATCGATGCTTATAAAGTAAGACATAGCACTATGAATCATAAAATGACGTACTGTAAGCTTTGACTGACTGGCCATAAAAACAAACAAATCTAGTGTTGGATGGGTCTGTGTTCCATCCAATCTAAGTAGTAAATTCTTGCTGGGAGACAGACATGAAATATTTAGCAACGAGAGATGAAAAATTCAAACTTTTTCAACGGCTAAAATGAAGTTCCCAGAACAACTATGCTGTTGCAATTGTGTTTTTAAATTCCAACGTCTGTGGACTTTAACTAAGTTAAAAAACTTTATATATAAGGGAGAGGTATCCTCCACTGCTGCATCACTGACCCTAACAGGTTGGCGATAGAAGGGAAGAGACCTTTACCCATGGAATTTGCCTCCAACTTATTCCGAAAATTGATCGAATTGTGTAAAAAAAAAAACCCCGGTGCTCCGAACATCCATTCTCGACTTACAAGAACAGTTTGGCTATGTATCAAGAGCTGGTGGAGCTCTTTAGCCACTGACTCACAATGGACGATCCACCAAACCCCCAGCCAACACGTCATGGGCCAGCGTGGCAGGGCACGGCCCATCACTCCCCATGATTTGCACACCAAATATTATATCGGCCGTTCCTGCTGGGACCTCGGTACCAAAAGGCCCAGCCACATCACTTGCTTTGGGTGGGGATGATGTGCTCTAAGGGTGACTACCCAAACCCTACACCAAGAGCGCGTCAGTTCCCACTGGGTCATCGGCCCCAAAAGACTCAGCCACATCACTTACTTTGGGTAGGGGTGATGTGCTCCGAAAGCGACTACCCAAATCCTTCATTGTAAGCTAGGTCCATGCAATTTGTGAGCCAAAAGAAGGACAAAAGTCACTGCTTATCATCCGAGGGAATGGTTTCTACAAGAGAAACATAGACGAAAAAAAAGTTGATACCAAATCGATTCTACTATACTAAAACACGAATTTACCCGTACCGTGAAAAATTACAACAGTATTGTAATGGCACTATACTTGAAAAATATCGCAATCATCATGTCGGTCTGCATTTTCTTACTTGGCAAGACGTACATCTTAGAACAATTGTTTCCTGATATTCTTGCTATCTGTATGAAATCATTCAATCTAATCATACCTTTTTCTTATCAGAGCCAAATAGTGAGAAATAAATTTAGGAGGCTACTCCACAATTGTGAGCAGTACTCCCCCTTGACAAATTTTACGGACAGAAAATATAGTCTATCAAATGCCATGTTATATGTAGGTTCTCGCGGTACGCTTGTTATGGAGTGCAAAAACCGATCATTTGCTCGGAAGTGTCGGGAGCATTATTTCAGGAGAATTACAAAAAGAGGAAAGACACAGAAAATAGAGGAAGAAAAAGCTATCGAAGTAGACACTCAGCTATGGACATATTTCGCGTTTACTGATAACTTTTTATTTTTTTATTTCGTCTTTGTTTCTTCCCTGAGATCCTTCCTTCTTACATCGTTTTCCCTTCCTTCCTTTCGTTAGTTTTTTTTTTCTCGCTTCTTTTATTATTTTTCCTTTCCTCTTTGTTTTTTTCCCCTGGAGAAATGTTACGGACAGAAATTATAGTCTATTGTATATCATTGATTTCTTTGCTTCGTTTTATTTTTCTTCTTTCCTTCTCCTTCCTCCCTTGGTTACTTATTTCCTTCACCCTTTCTTTATTTTCCTTCTTATCTCCCTTTTATGTCTCTACCTTTCCCTCTTTTTATCAACTTTCCTTCCCTTCTTTTTCTCTTTGTTTAGCATACCTTCTTTCCGGTCTCCTTTCTGTATTTTTCTCTCCCCACCTCTCTTTCTCCCTCCCTTTTTTTTTTCCATCTTTCCATCTTTCCTTCCGCTTTACGATATTTTTTTCTTTTTTCTTTCTGCGTTTTCCCCTTTTACCTTTTCACAATTCCTCATTTCTCCCTTTCATTTTTTTTATCGCCCCTTATTCCATTCCTTCCTTCGTCACTCCATCCTTTCATTCTTACCTTCCTTTCCTCTCGCCTACCTTAATTCCTTCCTATTTCCTTCTTCCCTGATTCTCTCCACTTTTCTACATCTTCCCTTCCTATTTATTCCTCTCTGTACACGGCATCGCATTTTTCCCTTCGCTTGTTAGAACCAATGACACACTACCTACCTTCAAAAGACGATACAAGTGCATTCTATTGTTCTGCACTGAATAGTATTGAGCACGATAAAAAAAATCCACTGAAAGATAACGTTATCAGATCTAATATTTCCTAGGAATCGTTTTAAAACTTCCGACGGCATTATTATTCGTCTTTTTTAATCTGCAAAAGACTACTGGAGGACAAGAAAAATCACATTGAGTCAGTCACATGTCCATGATTTAGAAAAGTATAGAATCCCAACTTAAAACAATTGGTAGAGAGCGGGACTGGTTTAGTGAGATTGGATGATGCATATTTTCCCAGTGATTCGTTCGTTCGATTCCGAGTTAAAGCCTTGATTTTATTTTCATAGCACGCAGACGCTCCTTCTGAGAAACATTGATTGAACAAAGTTTCTGCTTTCACGTCAATCTTAGCTAGGATTATCAGCTGCATTTCGATCTGAAATGTTCCCTGTATGTACGTCGACAGGAAAGGATTATGAGCCTGACTGCTGCAGGGTCAAACTCCGTTATTCTATTCAGACTACAGATGATCAATGCAACGTTTTATCGTATATATAATAAATAAAATCGTAGAAACATAAAACTCGTCTGTTTGGCTAAGTTGGTGAGATATCCACCTACCAATCACTTGTTCATGATTTTAGAATCGTAGTAAGGTAATTTAATATTTAATATTCAATTTATCTAATTTAATTTAATACATAGCTATAAAGTTTAGCTCTTTTGGTTGATATGATAATTACATTTCCTTTATTTCTATATATCAGCTATGTTTAAGGTAACGGGTTAGACAAACAGTGAAGGGTTTCCTCCCCTGAATTAGGTGAGGATTGTTTAAGTTTTGTTTTTTTGTTTTTTGTTGTTTTTTTTTTCTAGTTCTCCTTGTTGCTTCGGGGAAAAAAGAGAGTCGGCACCAACTGTGAACTGAAGTTTAATAATAAGAGAGAGCGGGGCACAATGAAACACGGGGCACTATGAAACATGGAGCACAGTGAGAAAACTCCATTTTCTCTTAACACTTTAGAAAGGATACAACTACATAATACATTGCGTATTACCTTCTCAGTTCTTCTTGCGGGGTTTTGTTTGTAATGAGTCAAAATTAAGAACTTCCCTAAGGTTATGGTACTTCTTTCGAGATTTCTAACAAACAATCATCCCACCGACTCGAGTACTATAGCTCTTTTGGCTGATATGATAATTACATTTCCTTTATTCCGAATGTCGGTGAAAACCTAGGGAGGGTACAGTCTAATGAATTGGTTTGATCTACCATTTGCAACGAATGAAGAGAAAAGCCATTACTTCAAGTGAACATCATTAAATGAGTCTCTGGCTGTTAGCATATATAGACATGGGAACACAGTCCAATGATTAATCTCAATTAGACCAAACTTATTCCGTGATCAGAAAGAAGAGGAGACGTCACCATTATCGGCTCTCTCTCCCTCTCTCTCCCCCTCTCTCACAAAAGTTTTGCTTTCTTGTGCATCGCTCTTCTGGTTCAATAATCTTTGGCTCAAATCTACAGAGAATGTCATATTTTTGGTCTGTCATCTGATTCCTGCCTTGAATCATCGATTGGAATAAGATGGTTCGGTGGTCAGGTCAAAAGATGACTGACGTATTTTTTGAGTCTGCAAAGTTAGGTTCAATCTTGTATCGATCCGTGATCAGGAAGCCATGACCCACAGGCCAAAACCGTGACACTTAATTGGTCTTGTGAACTATATGAAATCATCATCATTAGTCATTATATGTGCATCTATGACAACCCTGATTGCGCTAACCTCTGTCATGTCTAATCAGCAAACCTATCTCGTCCGTCCATCTTGTGTCAGGTCTTTTCCTCCAACGTTTACTACCCCACTAGTACTGATCGTTTAGTATTTTGCTCCAGCTGTTGTCACTTTTTCTAGCTAAGTATACAGTCCATCTCCATTATTGTTGCTTAATTAATCCAGTCTTACCTCTAATCCACGATCCCTTTGTATCTCTATTATTTTTCTTTCCATGGCTCTCAGTGTGATTTTGTGTGGGTTCTCAGTTCATGTTGCATCCGTAAGTCATGGCTGGTATAATGCATCCACTGTATACTTGACACTTTAAGCACATCGGCAAGGAGCTCTTCAATATGTCACTATTTGTACCAAATGATTTCCATCCAATTGTTATGGGTTGTTTTATTTTGCTTTTATCTTTTTTCTTTAACTCTAGTATCCGTCTGTGGTGAATGCATTTGTCAACTCCGTCTATATCTCCGATCTCTATTCTCATGACCGTCTGGGAGACTTTATCGTTGGACATTGAACCACTGGATCTATCAAATACGGCAAAGGGTTTATATATATATATATATATATATATATATATATATATAAATATATATATACATATATATGTATGTGTGTGTGTGTGTGTTTGTGTGTGTGTTTGTGTGTTTATGTGGGTACGTTTGTGTGTTTATGTGTTCCAATGTCCCTGGCCGTACCGTTTTGTCTACAGACTAATTGGCATCAGTACTCCACAAAACCCCTTCTGAAAATTTTTCTTTTATGGGTTTAAAAAATCTAGATTCTCCATCATATAGATGTTTCTAGATATTTTGTCTTACACTATTTCAGACTGAAAACGCTAGTGATGTCATAAAGACAATTCATTCAGACCATATTCATTTTTCGATGTTCAATTATTGACTGTGATGGCGGGTTACTTCTGCCTTCATTTAGTTCTTTTAGCTTACCTTTTGACTTTCTCTAATTAGATCTATCAACAGGTTCTTCAATTCCTTCGATGCTTCTGAGGTCATGGAAACGTCATCTGCGAATCTCAATTGGTTTGAATATTCTCCATCTATGCTTATTAGCAATCCTTCTCAGTTAGTTTTCCAGAAGTCGTTCTCAAGGCTTGCTGTAACTAGTTCTTGATTTTGCATCCCCCCTCTCCCCCCCTCTCTCTCCCTCTCTCTCTCTCTCTCTCTCTCTCTCTCTTGCTCCTACTTCTATCTCTTATGTAGTAGTATTGCTGCACCCTTTCTATTTATAACGACTTTCATGAAATTTTTGTTAACACTTTGATCGTGAATGAAGTTGAAGATTTCCGCATGGTCTATCGAGAGAGGTACTTTCTCATAATCTACAAAGTCCAATTAAAATGGTTTGTTGTAAATCTAATGACTTTCCAATTAGTTGTTTTATAGTCTGTACGTGGTCTTTTGTTGAATAACCTCTTCTGAAACATACCTGTATGTGTGATTGTATCTCATCTAGAGTGTCTGCTACCAATAATTTTCCATATTTTTTATGTGATATCAGTATGTATAATATGAAAATTGTTTTTGTTCGTGGGAATATTTCTTCAAATATGAACGGAAAATACAGAATGCTTTAGGTTGGGCCAAAAAATTGCCTTGAAAGACTGCTAAAAGTTGCCATTTTATTCACATTACTGACCAAAAACATTTCTGAGATCATTCAATTTTAAAGGATCCCCCAACGCCCATATGCAGGTGTTACGATATGTGGGTGTTGAAAGCCTTTAAAAAATTGACAAATCTCAAAATACCCTGTACTGTTGTCCAATGTGATTGAAATAGCAATGATTTGTAAATTTTAAAACGATGTGAGAAAGACAGTTTTTTTCGCCTTACAATACCAGAGAGAGTCAAAAACATGCCTTCATTGTTTATAGTTTTCGATTATTGCGTAATACGGCAAATTATAAGTATTTTGTTTTACGAACTCCATTTCTAGCCTGACTTTTGCTTTGCAGGATCTTTTTGAGGTCATGAATCACTCTTCGGTGTATGTTTATTTTAAATCATCATAGCTTGTGATTTTTAATTCCTTTAATGTCTGTGTGAACTCATATATTTTGATAAACTGAGAGTTTAAGATACTTTAAGCTTGACTCTATATGATTCATATACAAGAGTCAAGATCAGGCCTCCATGTCATTGTTCGTGCAGCCTTCTCGATTTAACTTGAGTCTTATTGTAATAAAACGTGCATTTGGTGTCCCTGAGAAAAAAAAAGATGTGAGATTCTTCGGACGGATAATAGAGTTAGAGAAAGAGATTGAAAGCGAAATAAAACAACTCATAGTGATTGGGTGAAAATTATCCCAGAGGTGAAAACTATTCCATAGACTTCATTGGTCGTTTGAAGTCAAAACATTTCTCTTTGAGAATATTGAAAGTGTTACACACAGCTGGAGATGAATAGGTGTGTACATATATAGGTAGGTAAGTAGGTAGTTAGACGGGTAGATAGATAGATGCACTGACAAACAGAGAGGTAGGCTGGTAGATCGGACAGCCAGCATGTAGGTAGGTAAGTGAAAATGTAAAGAGGTTGGTCGATAGGCTTGTAGGGTAATAGATAGATAGTTATGCAAGCAGCTAAGTAGATATGCTGGCTGGAAGTTACGGAGTTTGTTAGGTAGGCATATATATTAAATGAATTCCAAATCACAATTTGCGGTAATGATAATGAAAAAAAGGTTGAAAGTGATTTACGACCTCAAAATTATCTTGAAAAGCAAAAGTAACTTCAAAGTTGGGATTCTAATAAGGAATATACTCTTAATTAATTACCAATAATGGAATCATCCTACTAGTGCTATTGGCTAGGGATAGGCAAAAATTTGACTTTCTCAAAATACCTTAAAATTCACAAAATGTTGCTTTTTCACTCACAATTCACAAGAGTATAAAGAATATTGAGATTCGTTAATTTTTAATGGTACCCGAACACCTATATATCGCAGCGCCCTCGGATGGGCATAGGGGCCTTTCAAATTGATGATTCTCAAAAATGTTTATAATGTTGTTTATGAGTGAAAAACACACTTTTAGGTGTCTTTCAAGGCAATTGCAAGAAAAAGCTATTTTTTGGTGCCTACCGTAGTAAGTATAATAATGCACAGTAAACAGTTTGGGTTTGTTTGTTTTTTGTTTTGGGGGGAAAACATCAAAATAAAACAGTTACTAAACATAAGAAAATAGGAGTATCAAAGGATATACAGCAATTATTCAGGTAATGATATTTATAAGGCAAGACAATATCAAATCTCTAATGAACTTAAAAATCCAAGATTAACTGTTACATCAATCGCTAAAAATCGATGATGATACACTTGAAAATATGGTAAATGACACAATTGAGGTTAGTGGTAGGTCATCAGTTATAGTTCGTCATCATCATCATCATCATCATCATCATCATCAGTCTTTTAGCGTCCGTTGTTGGACATAGACCTTCCCCAGGATTTGCCACACTTCCCTATCATGGGCGTTGCGGAGCTGTCTAGCTCGTCTCTCCATCTAATATTTTGCCGGCCTCAGTTGCGCATGTGGTCTCGGGGGATAGTTACTGATCATTATATACTCTTTTGATTACTGTCAACTATTTATTTCACAGTTGATATCAAATAGTTAAATCCTTTCGAATACTTGATATTCTTTCCTATCATTCTGGTTTAAATTTCATCTTAAACATTAGTTTTAAAAGAGTCATATAAGGGTTCATATTTATCCGCAATTGAAAATATGTAATGCAATTTAAAATTAAAAAAATACTAACATTAGCAAGAACGATGACAAAATAAATGCTCTAAATTATGAGAAAATATGTAGAGAGAGAGAGACACACAGGGATGAGAGTGAAAGGAAGAGAGAGAGACTTTTTCATCTGAGCTAAGAAATGCAACTACAAACACAAACGCTTTTACAAAATAAAGGATAATCTCAAATTAGAGTGACAATTCTTTACTTTTAATTTATGTCTCACTTTTATTGACCCGTCTTGTGAAATCATAGCACGTACACACATACACACACACACACATGTATCTATCTATCTATCTATCTATCTATCTATATATATATATATATATATATATATATATATATATATATATATATATATATATATGTATACAACGTACGAATCAGGAATGCAATATGATATGATGCAATATCTGATGTCTGGTGGGTATGTTTCATAAAGTGCTCGATTCATTAGGCATTAAGTTAATTTAGAACTTAGAATATGACGAAATCAAAGATTTGTGACACCGACACAGTTACTTTTCGTCCCTATTTGGGCTTCCTCAGACAAATGATTCGGTTAATTTTTATTTACGAAACCATGGGGGGGGTTTCTTGCTGCAAGGACATCCCCATCCCCATCCCTACTACAGTTATTGAAAAAACGGAGTATTCAATCGGATGCTTGAGGTGGAAAGCCTTTTTGTACATTAACAAACCAATCAAGCAAAACCAGGAAGAACATCTCTTCAGCTTCAAAACACCAAAAAAAGCCCATCACATAGCAAACTTACTGGAAAGCTTCGAGTAGAACCTACTTAAGATCACCATCAGATTTCGAAAAAAACACTTAAGCACATTCTACAGATATTTTTTTTTAAGAAAAGGAAATAGAACAAATTAACAAATCAAACAACTTATTCGTGAAAGAAGACGAGACTAACAACATATACGAAATGAATTACCAAGGTTACAACAAAATCCTAACCAATAATATCACACAAGAATAAAAAAAAATTAAACTCCAAGAGGAATGACTACGGGGAGGCTATAAATAAGGAGAGCAAAAACATCACTGACAAATTAAACATCAGTAGTGGAGTAGGGCAATTACAGAAAGAAGATGCCTATTCACTCATGTAGGACCACGAACCGAACTTCATAAACAACCCCATCACTAGACTAATCAATCCTGCCAATCCACAGATAGGGAAGATAAGCAAAATAGCTAGACCAATGGAAAAACATGAATTATACCATTAACTGGTTTAGTAATATTACGCCAAAAAAACCTGTATTGTTCGACATTGTGGACTTTAACCCTTCAATATCAAAGAATCTTCGAGGAAGCCATAGATTTTGGTAAGATCTAGACCAACATTAGCAATAATGATATAGAAATAAACAAACACAGTAAACAGACGATAATATTCAATATTAAAAAAACAATTGATTGAAAAACCTACTTACGGTTCTAATACTTAAATAGGTAGTCTTCCTTCCGTTGACATGTCTACCCTGATTGGTTTGAACATTTTGTGTGACCTTACTAAGAATGTAAACTCTAAAAATATTGAACTTTACAAGGATATGGCTTACTCATTTTAGAAATTTTTAAAAAATGCAAAAAATTAATTTAAAAAATGCATGACTAAAGAAGTGGAAAAAATGTTCTTCAAGTTGAAATTAAGGCCAGCGTAAAAATTCTACATTTTTTAGATGCTGCTTTTAATCTAAATGATTTCACCCACAAACCACAAGGGGAAAAAATCGGACATTACATATATTCAAACTAAATCTTACCATCCAGTCATCACAAAGACCCCGAAATCAATTGAAACTGGGCTAATATACCATTTCTCGAACGAAATAATATTCAACAGTGTTAGAAATGGATACCCTAAAGCTTTAAAAGATGGCGGTTTTACCAAAACTATCTTTAAATACGATGAAAAAGTAAAACCCATAAATGAAAAAAAAGGATAGGTTGAAAAATTTTCTGGTATACTCTGCCATTCAATCTACAAGTAGAAACTAACATAGGGAAAGTACTCCTCTAAGAGTACATCACCGACAATATATCATTAAAGACTAATGGATAGCAACCTCACCCCAAAATAAAATAGCAAATAGCAAAACAAACACATATATGTCAGAACATTGAAACCTCACGTTACTTATGCCTGAACAAGAAATTTGAAATCCTCACTTTTACCAATTGAACAAAAACAGGAAAAATGAAGTAGCGTTAAAATACCGGCTCCAATCGAAATTTCTTATTAGCCACATGAATCAACAACCCAAATACAAGTATACAAAAAATAACCACCCTAGCTATTTTATTCTCCTCGTTATTATTGATAGCATTACTAATAACATTGTTATTAATCTATACCACCAGCCACTCTAGGAACAACCCGATCACTCTTTCATAATTGTCTTAGATAGGTAGAAACAAACCAAACAAAAATAAGAAAAGAATTAAACGTAAATAACTAAGGTCATGTAGAAATGAACCAAGACACTTGCAAGCAGATAAAAGAGAGGATAAAATACTTCCTGAGAGGAAAGATATCGCAAAGGGCTTATGGTTTAACAACACGCTGATAAGGAAAGTGTATAGAGCATTTCCTGTTAAGGTATAAGTACCAAACAGCAATTTATCTCTACGATGTAAAACGAAATAAACAGTGATGAGCAACTAAACAAGTAAGAAGAAATAAAAAAAAGATATATAAATAGAATGAAAGGAAAGTTCTCCACCTACAAAAAATGACACCCCTCATCAAAGTCCTAAATAAGGATACAAAATTGAATTATTCGCCTGAAAAAGCCAAACACAGAAGAAACAAAAGGTGTTTCTGTAGCAAATCCTTTATTTCAATACATATATATATATATATATATATATATATATATATATATGTATATATATATATATATATGTATATGTATATGTATCTATATCTATATCTATATATATATATATATATATATATATATATATATATATATATATATATATATATATATTTGGATTATGAGACAAAATACATGTATATATAATTTATCGGCAATACTTGTCAATTTAGTGCAGTCGGGAAAACAACCTCCTGACAATCACTTGGTCATGAGTTTAAATCATGAATATGGGGTTTACACCAACTCATTTCTTTGAGGATTGTTTTTGTTCTTATTATTATTGTAGGAAAACAAAGCCAACTCTAGACTTTCTACTAGAGTTTGACAATTATTATTAGATCAAAGAGTCGCTGCGTCTGTCGTATGAGCAGTTTTATTTGACAAACATTCCAGTCGGCGGACTAGTCATTGGTAGACCCCACAAAAGAGAGAGAGAGTGAATAAATTTTTTTTCAAATAAAGCATGAAGCAATCTCAGGCCTTTTCACATCGAATCCATTTCATCAAATCTATTTGTGCTTCCTGTTACGCACCGACATTTTCAATTTATTTTGCAATATTGAATTATTTTGAGCCTCCACGCGTTCAAAGCCTGGAATTGGCTGTCTTATTTAGTTTGCTTTCGAGAGAGTCATTTTAATTGTGGCTCTCCAGTAAACGAATAGAAAAAATTAGCAATTAAACTTTGCATACGTGTAAATATATCTGTAAAACCACCTATAAAGCACATACTATATATAATTGCCTCCCAGTCTCACGTACACACACACATGAACACACACACACACATACACACACACACACACACACACACACACACACACACACACATCTATTTATACGTTTATGTATAAATATACTATATAAATATCAAAAGCATACATCTCGCATCTATTTCAGACTGTAAGTAACTATGTCATCTCTAATATATCAACTTGCATATCTATCTATTTATCTACGTCAGATATCATTATCAATCTCACCCTCGTTATATCTGTCTCTCAGTCTGTCTATAAGTCTTTTTGTCTATCTATCTATCTATCTATTTGTCTGCAAATCTATCCATCTATCTATCTATCTATCTATCTATCCATCCATCTATCTATCAATGTGTCTGCAAATCTATCTATCTATCTATCTATCTATTACTCTCTCTCTCCTCTCTCTCTCTCTCTCTCTCTCTCTCTCTCTCTCTCTCTATATATATATATATATATATATATATATATATATATATATATATATATATATATATATGTTTATCTATCTGTAAACAGCCAGTGGAATGCTGGTTGGTTACTTTGTGCTTTAAATAACAATCTTCCAACCTAGTTACCTGTCTATTAACTTCGATTGGACAAAGTGTAATAACGTTGGCATTGAAAATGTCTGTTGCCCTCAGCATCATAAGGCGATGGGAAAATTAGCGTTAACAGTAATGAAAAAGGTATTGGCAATTACTGGCAAAGAAAACGAAAAAGCGAATGACTTAATTGTCTATTTCATGTTCGTTATACCAGAATCCATTATGTATCTCCAGGAAATTGTTGCCTGATGAAGAAATGACCATCTGTTTTACCTCGGGCCTCTGGCTTACCAGCTGGCTGCTTAGACGATAAATGCAGCGTCGCGTTGAGACAGTATCCTGTTGGACGCAGGTTCGATTCCAGCAGCAGCCCATTTCTACAATCGTTTGTTCTATTTACGCTCTCTAGTTCTACAAACATATTCACCGTTAGTCAAATTTGGTATATATATATATACGTGTGTGTGTGTGTGTGTGAAAGAGAGAGAGAGCTTCAACAAACGGTTGCTCTTACCATTGAAATAAACGGACACTAGAAATGCAAAAGCCCAAATATCTGCTTTAACTCTAAATTCCCATTTCGCTCATTCATTGTCAATATCTGCTCGATAATGAAGAGATATATAGTGGGATATATATGAACTGATAGATAGATAGATGGATGAATAGATAGATAGAAACAGAAATCAGTGGATTGATAGATATAAACATACATCTGAGCAAAATGCACATAGATAGATATGAACAGATAGATATGATCAGTAATATAATTAGATAGATGCATAGATTAATAAGAACGGTGAGAAGACAGACAGACGGATAGATTGATGCATCGATAGATATGAATGACCTGACCAATAACTGGCTAGCTAGCAAGTTACTTAGCTAGCAAGTTATCAGTCAGTCCATATATAGAGAAATAAACATAAATACATAGGTAGATACTGATGAACGTAGATATTCCTATCTATCTATCTATCTATTATTCTATCTGTCTATCTATGTATTCATCCCAAGGTCTGTTCATATCTCTCTGTCTGCATATATCTATCCATCTATCTCATTTTCTAACACACACACACACACACACACACACACATATATATATATATATATATATATATATATATATATATATATATATATATATATATATATATATATATATATACATATATATATATAGCTGAGATGGATGGATAGATATAAGTAGACTGACAGATTTGAACAGACAAATAGATGGATAGGAATATTACCCTATCTATCTATCTATCTATCTATCTATCTATCCGTCTGTTAACATTTCTTGCTAGCAAAATATTGATTCATCTGTCTATAATCTATCTTACAGTTCATGTCCATCTACATTCTACTCAGTATGATATTTTATCTATTCATCTCTCAATTTACGGATCTATAGCAATTTATTTATATCAGTTCATATATATCTGACTACATATCTCAGTCGCTCCACTATCTATGTTCATCCATCGGTTTGTTCAGATCTGCCATCCATCTTAATTTATTTATTTATCTACCTAACTATTTATCAATCTATCTATCTATAACTAGAGAAAGAAGATCACTACATCTGCCTAGGACAACAAATCTCCATAAGACCTTCAAAAGAAGAAGAAATCAAACGAATAATCTCACTGGGGTGGAAAGCCTTTGACAGAGCGAGCTCAACCTTAAAAAAATAAGAAGATCCCATTAATTCTAAAGAGAAGGGTGAATAATCAATGCATCCTCCTAATTGTCACTTATGGAGCTGAAACGGGGAACCTAACCAAGAGACAGATCTCCAAATTGAGAACTATGCAACGTGCACATGAAAGAATTATGCTGGGACTCACATGGAGAGACTACAAGACAGCGCAGAGCATTCAGGAAACGACGAGAGTCAGGGATATCATAGAATCCATTAAAAATCTCAAATGGCAGTGGGCTGGCCATGTTGCAAGAATGGCAGACAATCGATGGACATCACAACTCACGACATGGATCCCCCGAAATCACATGCATATTTGAGGCCGGCAGAATATTTGATGGAGAGATGAGTTAGACAAACTCAGAAAGTACTGAGTATATAGTAATGATAGAGAAGTGTAGCGAATCCTGGGGAAGGTCTATGTCCAATGACAGACGTTGAAAGACTGATGATGATGATGATGATGATGATGATGATGATGATGATGTTTGTATGTATGTATGTTCAGTATCGACTTTTTATCTATACATCTATTCAAATATCAATCAATCTATCTGTTTTTCTCATATCTTTACCTCTTTTTCGATATATTTATGCTTACGTGTGTGTACGTACATGTGTGTGTATTGTTCATATTTATCCATCATATCAATCCGTCTAATTATCTCTGTCCCCCTGCATCTCTCTCTCTCCCTCTCTCTCTCTCTCTCTCTCTCTCTCTCTCTCTCTCTGTAACTTTTCCTATTTATTTATCTCAGTTAATATCTTTCTAAGTATATATCTCAGTCGCTTTATTATCTATCAATTCATCAATCCATCAGCCTGTTCAGATCTATCAATGTTCTCTATTTGTCTAGCAATCTGTGATCATTATCTATATATAAATCGTTTCATATCTATCGATTTACCTTTTCCTCTGTCTATTCTTATCTATCAATTCATTTATCAATCAGTCTTTTTAGATCTGTCAGTATGTTCATATCGAGCTAGCTAACTAAATGGATAGATAGATAGATAGATGGAGAGAGAGAGAGAGAGAGAGAAAGTGAGATACATGGATATGAAGAGATACGTATGAACTGGACGATAAAAAAATAGATACGAACAGATAAAGTAGATACCGAACATACGTTAATAGATTAATAATGAATATAGACATGAACAGAATATAAATTTATAGACTGAGGTAAGCGATAGATACATTCAGCAGTAATATATATATATATACATATACATACACACACACACACACACACACACACACATATATATGTGTGTATATATGCATGCATACATATAGATAGATAGATAGATAGATAGATAGATGGATAGATAGATAGATAGATGGATTGATAGATAGGTAGAAAGTCACGCAACTGAGATATTTATATATATATATATATATATATATATATATATATATATATATATATATATATATATATATATATATAGCTAGATAGATATTAACTGATATAAATAGATGAATAACGTAAACGTGAACACAAGAAAGATAGATAGATAGATAGAGAGAGAAAGAGAGAGAGAGATAAGAACATACTGAAGAATATGTACATATGAACTGAGATAGATAGATAGATAAATGTATAAATGTGAACAGTATTACAGATAAATACATAAATGGATACATACATGGATAGATAGCAGAGAGATTGGAAGATAATGAACGTAGAGTGATAATGAATATAGATAGATCTGAACAGACCGATGGATGAATTGATCCATCGATCGATCGATAGATAGATAGATAGATAGATAGATAGATAGATGTTTCCGAGTGCAAAACGAGGTTTAATTTTTTGATAAAAAAGCGCAAGGATATCCCCTGAAAATGTGCTAAAATGATCAGAATACAACACGGAAAAGAGAACAAGATGAGAAAAAATTACAAATGAACATCCTAAATAAAAATATTTTTTCTATGAAATGTTGTCTTTGACAATCTTCTATCGCTTGAAGTAGTTTGTTATTGATAAAAATAGCGTCACAAATAAGTATTACATTGATGCACGATTCGCCTGTACAATCTTTTGTGCAATCTAAAGGAAACGTAAGTAGTGTCTCCAAAGTATAGCCAGGTCTTTATTGTAGGTGCAAACCGTCAACAGCAGTCAGTTGTTAATAAAAAAAAATCGAAAGCTAGGGAAATGAGATCCGTACTCACATATGAAAACAAATATTACTCAGCTTTTCAAGTCCTTTATTTCTCATCTTGCTAAACACAAAAGGGAAAATGAATTCATTACGACAATCCAAAATAAAGTCATATTCAGAAAAAAAGCAACGTTCACTTTCTAAACTTGGACAGAATCCACTGGGGAAAAAAGGTTCATTATTACAAATGTCTTGGACATATGTGAATAGCTGAGGACAAACCTCTCCTATAAGGGAATTTCAATTTCACCCAATTTTATTCTGTTTCTTCAAATTTCTTTCAACCCCATGAAATATCTTTCAATTTCATTCAGTGTCTTCCACTTTCATCCAATTTCGTTCAGTTTCTTTCAATTTCACCCAATTTCATCCAGTTTATTTCACCCTTTTCCAATTGTTTTCTTTCAACTGCACCCAGTATATTTCAATTTCATACATTTTCTTTCAATTTAATCTTATATCATTTAGTTTCTTCCAATTCCTCCCGGTTTCTTTCAGTCTCTTATAATTCCATCCAACTTCATCCAGTTTCTTTCAATTCGATCGAATTTCATTCAGTTTCACTTTTTACAACCCAATTTTGCTTCTTTTTTTCTTCAATTCCCCCCAATTTTATCCAGTTTCTTCTTATTCTACCCGATTTCATTCATTTTCTTTCGAGTCTTACCATCTTATCCAGTTTCTTTCAGTTTTTCCCAACGTCACCCAATTCAATTGTATTTCTTTTGATTGAATTCAATTTCACTCAATTTTCTGATCCAATTAAATTGATTTCACCTCATGATCTGCAACAACATCTTCAATTTTCCAAAATTTCTTCAACAAGATCTTATCTTTTTGTTTTGGTAGGGTAGTCTTTTTTGATATTCAAATTCCAGTGTATTTTTTTTTCTCCTTTTTCCCTGGCTCTGCATTATGCTAGTGTTCATGCAATTTGTACCCATGGTCGAACGCAAGTCATTTGCACAATTCCCAGTGGTTCACTTTTCGTACCCTGTCTTTGGGTTGTATTCTCTATTTACTAGTGATGTGATTTCAAGAAACGTTTCTTTTCTCACAAAGATGCAATGTCTTGTTTCTTCTCTATTTTGACCACCTTTATCTTGATATGAAATGTTTAAATCATCATTATCAATATTTGTCAATCATTATAATTCTATTTCACTTATCATAATCCTCGTTGTCGTTGCTAACAATTCCTTTCATCTAACTCATCATGCAATATCTTGTTGCTGTCACATGATCAAGCTGACTTGAAAGACAAACACTTTGTCTCTGCCTTTTTGTGCCACTAGCTTTCCATTAGTTTAAGAAAACATTTTCAAGGTATGCATCTCGATTGGAGATAGAAGCAAATCTACCGAGTTAGTTCCCCTTGTTAGCAGTCACAACTTATTAGACATCTAATGAAGTGACCCGCTGTTTCTAGGTAACCAATCAGAAATCGCTGCCATTTTGGAGAAAGAAAACAAGAAATAAAAATAGAAAGAAGACGAGGGAATATGGCAGAAAGAAAGAATGAAAGAAAGAATGATTGAAAGAAAGACTAACGGACGGAAAATTTTGTGCTTTAGGTTGAAAAAAGGCCTCGAAATCCACTCCATTAATGATTTGCTTCTTATTGATTTGATCCGGTCTGCACCGTCTCCATCCTTAGTTGCCACGGTGACAGCAACCCGGATATGACGTCAAACACTAGTCTACAGACTTATTCAACTCTAAGATGTGACTGGTCGAAATTATTATTATTTCTATCACAGTTTATTTTTTCACTCGTTGAATTTTCACACAGGGGTTAACTGGTGTATCTTGCCCAAGATCAAGTGACAGCAAGTTTTCTAAATGCTCTGGCGTACTCCTCAGTATCCTACATGTTTAAATAGTAATGTTGTCGTGTGGACGCTTCGATTCTCACTTGGGTTCCCAGTTCTTTTTGCACAGCTCTGTAGGATTGTTTCAAAGTCGCCGATAATGATGGGTACAGTTGGCACCTTTATGTTACCTGGCAAGGTCTAAATAAGTGGTTTTCAAATTTTAATTGCTCGGAAAACCCTCTCCAATACCTTTCCCTTATACACACACACACACACACACACACACACACACACATATATATATATATATATATATATATATATATATATATATATATATGCATATATAAAGCTCTACTCTAAACCAACTCTATATTCAAAGTTGAATGTATCCAGCATTTTATGAAATAAAGACAACGTACATCGGATATCGGATCATATCATATTATGTTGCATCCCTGGATTGTACTATATATATACGTACATATATATATATATATATATATATATATATATATATATATATATATATATATATATAACTATTTGAGTTTGGCTTTGTTTATGGAATCATCTGAATGTGTACACACCCCAAAAGAAAATCCACTTTTTAATGGGAAAGTGAGAATGAAACTTAGTGAGACTGAAATGTTAAGAAAAATGAATAGATGAATGACTACTGTCTAGACAGTGTCCTCGTCACGGATATAACCAAGTTATTTGTAATTGAAAAAACAGAATGTTGGTAACTTTCGTTGTATGAAATTGAAAAAAAACATGAGTTTTTTATAAGGTTCAATTTCCCATGAAAATTCATGCTAAATCAGTCAATTAGTTTGCGTCTTCATGAGCTTTGAAAATTCAGACACTTTGATGATAAATATCCAACAAAAGACGAGAGAAGTAACTTAATCGTTGATCACCCCTTTTTTGCAAGTTTTGTAATTGATTACCCCAAATATAGTATGCTGTCAAAGGACGTTGGTTTCAACTATGTGACGATTTATTCAATTTTTTGAATTTGCAAGCCCGGTGTAAACAATTTAAGTGTTTGTTTTGTGTTGTTTTTTGGTTGTTTGTTTTTCCGTATTCAAGAGCGCAGTCTTACCAAGTTTTGGGGTTAATTTCCAGCCTCGGAAAACTGCAAAACATTCTTTGGAATTGGCAACACTGCAAATGAAATGAATGATGTTTGCCGGTCCCTAAGGAAATATGGATCGATCCCCTGATGCTTATCAAAACCAATGTAATTAGGATTATTGAATTGGCGAAAAAATATAAAATAAAACAAAAAATAATGATAAGAGTCAGACTTGTAATTACTTCAGTGATCAACTGGTTTGAGTGCCTTTCAATGATAGCGTATAATCAATTCAAATACAGTATGTCTTACTCTCTTATGCGTGGGGACACATGAGGCCACTTATCGTATAGCTGTGTTTAGCAAGCTAGTATTCCAAACTAATACTTCTGTGGTAGGTTCAATCCTCACTGAGTGCTACAATGATATGTTCATTTGCCTGACTAAGCTTACCTTGCTAAATGATTATAAATCTTAATTAACTAAATACGTGCACATATACTCTCTCTCTCTCTCTCTCTCTTTCTTTCTCTCTCTCTCTTTATCTCTCTCACTCTTTATCTCTCTCTCTCTTTATCTCTCTCTCTCTTTATCTCTCTCTCACTCTTTCTCTCTCTCTCTTTATCTCTCTCACTCTTTCTCTCTCTCTTTATCTCTCTCACTCTTTATCTCTCTCTCTCTTTATCTCTCTCACTCTTTATCTCTCTCTCTCTCTTTATCTTTCTCTCTCTTTCTCTCTCTACGTGCGTGCATGTGTTGGATAGTGTATGACGAAGATAAAATACTGTGAGGTCAATGATCTTCAATTGTTTTGTAAAATTCTTCAGTTGTAGAAAATCTAATGGAAGATTTTTTTTCTGACTAACTGATATTCTTATAGATATTATAATTTGGCGAGCAGTCTGAGATTAAAATCCAGCATAACAGATTTGATATTCACATCGGTGAACATTCAGTACTCGGGGACGTACACAATGAGTTACATCCGTTGTTATACTTATTAATCCCTCATCGTCAAATATATTTTGGCGGGTAACCTATATGAGTAAGCCCTTCGTCTCTAAAGATTAAACGATGTTTAGTATGAAATAACATCCATATACAATACAGTATTATAATGACTCATATGAAATAATAAACTGCATGAATCATGACAAGGACCTAAAATGAATAATCAGTAAAATTTTGAAATCATAGCTTAAGGGGAGGCATGTTTGATGACCACTCCTGGGGAGTCTTATGAATATAACCGTTTTGTTTTTTGTGTTTTTTTTTAATTCACGAAACGGTTAGCTGGTAATTATCTGATAACCTCAACGAGAAAAAATTGCATATAGTACAATGATATCTAATTTTGTGGAACATAACACCCTTAAAAATCTTACATAAATTACATTAAAGGATATTCGGAAGTAATTGACTGGAATGACATAATCTTTTTAAAAAATGTGGCACATCTTTAATGTTTAAAGCTGTAAAGCTTTCTAGACTACGTACTTCAAAAATGACCGATGATTCGAAAATTGAAATGAATGATTCACCCCAGCACTTAATTTCCATCCTTGTTCCGAAGTAGTCTGCTTGTGTGTGTATTTAGCTATTTCCCAGAGGGTGTTGCTCACAAAAAATAATTCAAAATATCAGCATTACGTTAGAATTACAAGCGCTGCTCAAAATCCCTGAGCTTATGTGCAGTAAGTGGTATGACATCATTTATTCCAACATATCGGAATATCTATGCATATTGCTTCTTAATGGAAAAAATCAGTTCTCTAGAAAACTGCAGGATATACCCAGAGCAGCGCCTTGCTAGAAACCAAAATGGAAAAATATTCTGGAAAGATGGAATAATCAAGTTGCCTGAAATCTTTTTGAAGATAGTGGAAGAGAACAGTAATTATATCGTTTAATCAAATTTAATTGATTAGTGAAAATTTTAAAAATGAATAACTGTGGCCACCAAAGATCGTGAAATGTTCTATCCCTTTTTATACGTGCGTAAGTCTGTGTTTTCAAGAGTTCTTGGTCATACTGTTTTGTCTATATGCTTGAAAATTGGCATCAGTATTCCACTAGACCCCTCCAACATTTTTAAAATGTTTCCGAAGAAAAAAGCTCTTCCGACCTTTGAGTGCCTTATTAATGAAGATGTCATTAATAATATCTAGATTCCATAGACTCTAGATGTTTTTAGATGTTTTCTCTCTATTTCAGATGTTTTCCTGTGCAAAAAGGAATTTATTCGACCATATTTATTCTTCAATGGAATTTTTACAAGACTTCAAAATTTGACGCTATGGTTGTTCAGTTATCAACAGAGCCGTCTTCTATTTATTTATTTTTTTTTTTTTTGTGAAATCCGTTCATTTCCGTCATAATTACAAAAAAAGAGAAGCATTTTTCATAGGACAATGTTAGATATCATCTTACAATGCTGCAATCTAGCAAATCGAAATCTATATTTCAATCTATCGAGCCGTTCGTTGAAGTATATTTTCAAGTAAATCATTGCTATTCCAATTATGAAATAAAAAGAGATAAACACGCAGGAAAGGAGTAAGCTATGAACATCTTTCAACAAATACTGCCTGCATTATGGAAATATTAAAATGGAGTACATGAATTGTCATAAGTAATAACATTCCTATATCAATTGATGGCAATGTATTTACCAAAGACATAAGTGGTATATATATATATATATATATATATATATATATATATATATATATATATATATATATATATATATATAATTGGTTGTCAAAATAGTCTGGAGGATGCCATCAGTCGATTCTGAAGATGAGTTAAACGCCATAATTATGAATGTCACTTTCGAGGCGGTTAAAATCCACTCTACTGTAACAATTAGGGAAATACAAATTTCCACAAGAACTACCGACATAAATGATATATCATCTACCTTGAGTGATATATTTAAATATCGATCCATTCATATTAGAAAGCGTCAGCTAAAACTGTCAACATTTTTTTTTCAGTTTATCCGTCCGGCTAAGTTTGCATATGTGTATGCATCACACATAATAATACCAATAACGTCGACGGATATTCAAATATTCCCTCCAAATTGTGTTTAGAATGTTTTTTTCGACTCAGTCCCCAAAAAGTTTGTACTTGTGTGTTCGAATCACTATATATTATGCTAAATTGGTCCCTAGTTAGTGTCCAGTTGTATTCAGTCTTGTTTATTTGTTTCTTGAATTCTTACATTCTAATGTTCAACAAAAAGTGAAGAGAGTAAGTTATTCCTTGATTACCTCTTCCCAAATTTTTATTTATTATCCCCAATACAGCATTGGTCACATAACGATTTCTATTGAGAGATGGGCGAGGCCTGTTCTTGTTTTTTTCTTTCGATCGAATTCTCTTCCATTTTACCCCATTTTCGTTTACCCTTTCTATCTCTGTCTATCTATCTATCGAATGTGAACTGAACACTTTATTGAATCCACGGGTTAAAGCAATGAACTCAGGTCATAATTCCCAGTACAACAAATACTTGAAGAGAGCCTGAAAAGTCCGGCCGTTGGCGACTAGAGAGGATTGAACTCACAGTGGTAAGACAGTTATCCCCTTGCGATTAGCGGAAGTTACTGAGAATACTCAAAATCTGCGAATAGTGTTGCTAACCTCTCCCGAACACTTTTGGTCCACCATGGCCGTGAATCTTGAAATACTCCATAAACTTTTTTGATAAGAACACTCTTTACCATTCTCAAATCGTAAATGTATGAAGAAATCAAGGGAAACAGTCAAACATCCGGTAGGAAAAAAAAATGAAGTCGACGTCATTTTTTTGATAGCTCCGTCAATAATGGCAGAATCGATATTTTTTAGTCGAAACGTAAACGTGGCTTTAATCTGCTCGGAAATTCTCTACGCGTACGCGGAAGCAATTTTTTTTTACAACTAACTTATGCTGTTGTCTGGCAGTTATAACCCGAATTAAACCTCCGAAGAAGATATTCAATTTTTGCGTTACGTATTAAACGAACGTTAAAAAAGGGTGTGCAGATAATGCTAGTGGAAAATATATTGTGAAATGAAGAAAACCATACTTCTTGAAACTACAGCGCAATGATTATCAACATTATCAACTTTTCATGTTAATATTTATCTTCATCTTAACATTTTGGTTGCCTCTTTTTTTGAATTACCTGGTCTGAAAAAAGACTCAATGAAGAGAAACAGAAATATTTAGGTAAATAGTTGCATAAAACATTTAAAAATTGTTGATAATGATTCACAATACAACTAATAATAAATAATTTCTTTTCATAGTGCAGTGAATTGGAAAAAATGTCTAAAATGCCGTTCAACTAACCGTTTCTTGAGTGTAAACATCGAACAAAATTTAATTTTTCAATCACTTTAAGCGCAACAGGGTTTATGTTGTCTACATAAATACTTATGTTGATAATTTTCCCTGAACTTTCTTCGCATTGATAACAGGAACAATATCATGATGCATTCAGAATTTCCTAAACTTTCCTAAACATTGTACGTTTTATTCAAACTGAGCAGCACATTTTTCTACGATGCAATTTTCCGCGATACGCAGTAAAACTCCCTAAAATATTCCTATTAAATTAATCAAGACCGAACGGGTGATTATCAGGATTGCGAAACGAAAAAAAAACCCACGACTGACAAGTGATAACTGTGATTTAAATAGAATAGCCACTATGTAATGAAAAAAACATGGGCCAAGAAAACTGTTGAGAGGTTTATTTCGATTTTCCAATCGCAGTTATGTCCCTTACCGTATATCAGCCATTATGTGAACTCATGCATGGCTCCTCTAGGAATAGAAGCCGGTTTGTTATGCGCCGACGGAACAATCCATTACATTACAATGTTTATGTACAAGAAGCATTGAATGAGATCGTAATAAAAAAATCACTTAATAGACACTGTCACGAGACAAACATCTGTGGCAGCCTGCCTTGTTGGGGTGATCAATTAAAAAAAAGGAAAAAAATTGTCGATGAATGGAATTCTTCTCTCGCCTTTTGTGGGGGAGTGATCACAAAAAAATCCAAGTTCGAAAAAAAAAAATAGTAACAAGCGTTAACTCAGCCGGAAACAAACTAGGAGACCAGTTTTGGCATGAACATACATTGTAAAATGAATGCTTATTTTTGGAAAATATTTTTAAAAGCTGACAAGTTTTATTCTAGATATAATAAGGAGTGAATATTTTAACTTTCAGCCTTGTAGCCCCATCGGTGCAATCTGTAGACGTGATTAATACATAGACAGTCAGTTAGATCGACTTGAAAAATCTTTAAAAAAAACATCTTGACAGTTTGGGTTGATAGTATCTAATATTAATAATGATCAATAGGGTTATATTCAATACGAATTGCATACAAGCCTCGAAACGTAATGGACTTGTCAGGTCGCTATTCAAAAAATCAGCTCTCGGTATTTATTCGTCCTCCCACACGGACTAAACGCGACACGTAGTCCCCCATTTTTTCTTCGTGAAAACCCACGCACATGCGCTGGTGTGTTAGTGTCAAAAGTTTCTCTTTTCCATCAGCATTACTGCAGTTATCAGTGAGTATTCACTGACATCTGCTCTCTTGGTGTAATGAGGAGGTACTGCCTGGGAAACTAATCCTCAGAAATTAGGCGTTTGTAACAGCGACTCTCTTGCTGAGGTTGGATCAAGGCCAATGATGGACTACTTTGTTTGAAACCAACCAAGCAATAGATTGTTGTATTCTAATGAGCCAACATTCTACCCTCTGGAAGAACCATGCATGAAAAATTATATCTTCTGATACAAAGGAACTAATATAATGTAATCATGGTAATGATATGCAATATTAGTTTGCTAACCACTACTACACTGTAATATATATATATATATATATATATATATATATATATATATATATATATACACACACTAGATATATATATATGTATGTATGCATACATATATATATATATAAACTATCCAGTATAATGTTGTATGCAGAGACAGACAGAGAGAGAGAGAGAGAGAGAGAGAGAGAGAGTGAGTGAGTGACAGGGCTTGTGAATAATAATAATAATAATAATAATAATAATAATA